>JASDQU010815706.1:1614-36452 GCA_032191745.1 Picea mariana
CTGTTTTCGTTACGATGGCATTTTTCAAATTGGATTACGGAGGTTTGGGTCGGTTTCCCATGTTGGCGACCCAGGCCTACCCTGCTATATTAGACATTGCATCCCTTGAACCCTAGATCTGGTTTCCGTTCTGGCAGATCTTGGGTGTCCCTGCATCTTTTTTGTATTATAATTTTCTACAGTAGTATAGATTCTCACACTCATTTACCAAAAAAGAAAAAAAGTGTACATACAACTATGTTAGCTAAAATCAATTATATTAAAAGTAATAAGAAATATTTCACAATTAAATAAATGAAACATTAAATTTGGAACTAATCTGATTAGGGCCATGATAGTTGCAATTCCAATTCACTACTAATCATTTTACAGTAGTGAGTAAGGTACCTAAACTGGTGAATATCATCAAGTGCAAAATAACAAGATCATAAGACTAAGATCATATGTGATTGAAAATAACATGGTTCAAAATAAGACTAAGATTTGAGATGTCCAAAATACAACAAGATTGAAATAGTCTTAGTTTCGTGCTAAGAAAAAGTCACATTTAAAGTACATTAGAACACAATAAGATTACTTAAGTGCAGGCTTCCTATGAGTCATATGCAATGTGGGATTTACAGATTCGTCATCACTATTACTTTCAAGTGGCCCAAAACATTACCCAATATTCAAAAATGTTGCAAAGGAATATTGCCAACTATATTTCTAGCCTCCATAGATGACCCTCAATCATGAGAAGCCATGAACAAAACATAAAACTTCATCGATTCCTTGGACTTGGTTGAGGTTGTTGATTTTTTAGTTGTCGATTGAGAACCTGAAAAAAGAAAGTGAAATAAATCAAAATAGAATAATTTTTCCATATTATTGATCAATAGATAAAATCAATAATTTAAGTTTTTTTAGTGTAAGCAAATTTATGTTATTTACCTCTTTATTCAACCTATTTGCAATACTATATTGTCTTCATTTAGTGTAAATTTGTTGTGAACTTGGAGGTCAGCGTTTGGTTTTTTTTGAAGATGTATTTCATATGGCATTTGTATCAGTTCAGGAAGTAGTTTTTGCAATATAGGTTCTCTAATGATGCATCGCACAACACTATTGTTAATGCTTCTAATAATAGTGTTTATGCAGTGTCTATAAGGAAAAGGACATTTTTGGTTGCATTTCATGTGATCAAGTGTTGTATCTTCTATCGATGCAGAAGCACTGGATGGAAAATTGCAAATGGCACATACATGTTCAAAAGGAGTTGAATACACATTTGCTATTTTCAGTGTACCTTCAACCTATTTATACAATATTGTAGTTAACAATAAAACAACATAATACATATGTTTTTTAAATAATCATATGTATGAAGTTTTTAAATGCAAGTATACATCTATATACTTACAACATTTGTTGAGCTAGCTATTTTCTTCAAACATTGTGCTGCTTCTGTTCTAAGCACTGTTATAAATGTTGATTGTGTTGTGCGAAACATCTTTTCTCTTTGTAATGTTCTTGAACAACACCACAAGAAATTCTCTGTTTTGTAACTTTCGTTGCATTGATGTAAAAAAATGTGCATACGTTTCGAACAATTGAAGTTGTAACATGAAACATCATGGTAAGTATGTAATCTTATTGGGGATATATAAATTTAAAAGTAAAAGAACTAAATATGAAAGTTGTACCGTTGCTTTGTCGTTTTCCGAGTTGCCATCTTTATATGTAAAATGTACTACATCCCCACCTTTTTTGCAACTGTAACAACAACTCCAATTGCCCCAATTGGGTATGGAGCTGTATTTTCTGTAAATTGTTTAATTGTTGTGTCTGGTATGAAGTTGTACTCTTTGCAAACAACAATAATTGTTTCTACAACACTGAATTCTTCTAGCGATATAATACGATCACAGTCACCACAATCATAGTTAGTTTTTGGCAAAATTTTAAAATGTGCAATGGATAATCCATTGCCAGGTAAGATCTTTTGTTCATGTTTTTGAATAAGATGTGTAGGAACAATCAATGTAAATGTCATCATGCCTTTGTCATCTGTCATGTCAGCATGCAAAATTCTACGTGACTTATTTGTTTTGTCCAGATATGTATTATATATGGCCATTATGTCTCCAACAAAAACCTGTCTAGTTCTACGACTGTTCAAGTCTTCAATGGATACTATAGTAGAAGCAATATATCTAGGCCCACATACAAGGAATGCATAAAATAAGTAATGCAAGTTATAGTTTATATACCTTTGTTTCATAACTACACAATTTAAATGCATCGTACAAGCTACATTTTTTATATACATACTTTTTAAGTTGTTGTCGTGCTATGTTGGTTTCTTTGGTTGTGCTTTCTGTTGTTTCTTGTGAGCTGAAAATGATAATTGCATATGACATTTACATTAGAACTACATCATAGAAATACCAGGAAAGACATTTATTTTCTAAAAATAATGGACAAATAATCTATATGTATTTACCTATGAATTTGTTGTTCTTGTGTTGTTTACGATGCTTCAATTCCAATACTTCCTTCACTTGTCCAACTTCTCCTAGTTTAAATATTTGAACATTTAGCATGTAAAAGGAAAGTATAGATAATATATATTTTTAATATTTTTCATATCAATATACACCTTGCATATTTACATTCTTTTTTTGGTATGGAGGTATGTAGATAAACTATGCAATATGTATGAGCATATAGTATATTATACACTGCAGGAATGTTGATTGCAGATGCATGATAGAATTGCTTTGTGATATGCTAGGAAAGTTTGAAAATGAAAAGTAATGATGCATTGCTAAAGACTATGACAATAACAAATGTTTATTGAAAACATTTCTATATTTGATATTTTTAGAACATCAAACAAAAAATTATTGTGAATTGGATACGGGATTTCCCAAGGATATAAAAGGAACTAAGGACTTTTCATAGGAAAAGGGCGTAGATATTATTCTTTGTTACAATATCAAAGATTGAACAATACACATGATATTAGATATATACATAGATGCATATACATAATGTAAGTTCATCGTAGCAAAATATAAAATATTGAAACTATTGTAGGGAATAAGTTTATATTATCAATTACTATTGAATAGTATAGATGCTCACCAAAGTGACTATATAGAGAATTCAATCAACGTGCATTTACATTATTGTGTCCAATATCATTATATCTAATGTAGGTGGTGGTTGTTAATTGTAATTGCAAAGGCAAAGCTAATCAACTTCTTAAGACAAGAGAATGAATAGTATTTTGCAAGATTAAAAAGATTGTTTTTACAACGGGAAGGGATATGTTACATCAAAATGAGAATAATGGAATTTAATAATAAACTATTATTGTAAAAATATGAAAGCAAAGGAAGATTAGAGGATAATTTATTAATATAAAAGTTATTTGATAATTAAACTAAATTTTATTAAGGGAAAATTGATCAAATGACTATGCTTTTGATGCTTTAAGCTAGTCTTGCTCCCCCTCATTATGATGGGGGTTATTACTAGATAGCACAAGATAAATAAGATGGAAGAAAATAAGATTTTTAAGTTATTTTCAAATTCTTGTCACATAAAGAGCATGAGCAAGCAAGGTATAACTGAGTTGACTTATTGATGCTTTTGAAGGGAAATCAATAGAAGAGCAAGAACAACACAAATTTCTTTGCATTTTTGCTTGTTTGCATCAGGAAAGTTATAGTGGTTAAGTTGACATAATACATAGAAGCATTGATGAATAGAGTATACTAACAAACATCAATAAACATAGTATAATAGACATATAATATAGAAAACATAATATAAGAACATGATCATATCTATGGGACAGTGATACTTATTATGCAATAAGTGTGGCTAAATATTGTCTATATCCATATTTTCTAAATGTAAAAAAGGTTTGATAAATGTGTTCTGTTTATGGAAAGCTTTAGTCAAGGATCTGTTTTCAATGCCTATCAAGATAAATTTTAAATTATTATTTTAAATATATATATGTACTAGCATAAAGTGACTAAGATAAATGCTATTCAAGATCGATAGCAAGGAGTGACCTAGTAAGGACTTCAACATATTTCCAAATTTTCAAATTTGAAAGTCATTACATTTGCACTTGATCCAAATATGCAACTATTATCAATGTTGTGTAGAGTGATCTTGATCTAAAAAGCTATAAATTCCTAGTTCCCCTTTTCAAAAGATGTTTAAGTGGCTCAAAAGAACAATATAATTGAAAAAGTTATGAACATGAAAACATGCTAAAACTAGTGTATATATTAGTTGTTGAATTCTCTTAGTCATAAGAAAAGAATTCTCAATGCTATGTATCCATGGAAGCATTGTCATTGGAGGTTTAGTTTCAAACATGCAAATCTTGTTTGCATTGCGAAGACATTGTTGATTCACAATCAATGCCATCATTTATTTTTTTCCCATTTGCACTACTTATTTGTAAAATGGTTGTGACAACATTCCTTATAATAAATTAAGTCAATAATAATTGTATTGGTAGTAATATGTAAACAATTGTAGCAATTTCAATTTTCAATATTCCTTGGTTATCTAATTGATATAACTGAATTATAAATAAAGTCAAAAATGAAAATTCCAAGAATCAAGTTAAGGATATAATTGCAAGTGATTTAGGATACAAGTAATTATTTGTCGCAATGCAAACAAAGAAAGCACAATTCATTTTCTAGTCTTGTCATATGAATGACGAGATTAAGTAGAACCTACGTTAAGTAGTTCAAGATTTTCATTTTCCTTTCCATTTTACATTGAAAATTAATTATCTACTATAGTTAGCATAGAGCATATTTGAATTCCATGCATTCACATCCGTATAGTAGTGATCTACTATTGTTGTGAACATACCTTCTAAAACGTTGCTGGCTTTGCTGAGTTTCTTCTTCTGTTTCACCTATGTTGCTTTCTTCTTCAACTAACCTGTACATGATAATTATAATTTTTGTTAGCAATGGATAAAATGAAATGTAGAACAAAAGAAACTACTATGTAAAAACAATGCGCAACATATACTATTAACAAAGAATAAATAAGATGTAAAGCAACAAAATATAAGTAAAGTTAGAAATAAGTACCTTTCCATTTCTTGTGCCATGTTTTTTGTTTGTTTGTGTGTTTTTTATAACGTCAATAGTTGTTTTAATATATTTTGCAGTAAATAAAGTAGTTAGCTATGCAAATAAATTCTAGTAAAATGCAATGGAAACTCTTTTTTTATTTGAGACAATAACTTGTAGAGTATACCAACCTGTTGACATGCGAGACATAATTTGTTGATTTAGTACAAAAATAAACCAAAAATATGTGAATATGGACATATGCTTTACACAGTAGACAATCGAGAAAAAGAAACTTGTAAATATGTAGGAAGCATATGTAAATATGCTAATGTGTAATATTATTTACATGTATGTCAAAGTTCAAGTACTAAATAAAGGGTACCATGATCAGTCCAATATGTATCTAATATGAAGATCTTGTATTGTAGATTGGCTATGCTTGACCATATATGATCAATAAGCGGTTTTTGCAAATGTTTTTTTGTGTCCAAGAGGAAATGGAGATTGTATCTGGCCATGTAGCTTTCCATTTTTTTTGTTTTTTCATTGCTTTGTAGTATGTCAATATTGAAGTCTCCTAGAATGATAATGACTTTGCTTGGATGTAAAGTACATAATGCTTTTGTAATGATGCTTATTATGTTGGTCAAAGTTGCATGTGGACTGGCATAGATGTTGAGTATTGCGATTTGCAATCCATGAACGATTATGTTTCCTAGCATAGCTTCTAGATTATATTCTTCGAAATGTCCATGTTCTAAAAGTGTTATATGTTTTTTGACCAATATCATAACTCCATGTTTAATGCAATTTGATATGCAAATGAAGTTTGGAAAGTGTTCATTGTTCATGGAAAGTGTCATGTATGTTTCTTGTAGGCACAAAATATCAGATTCCATTGTGTCATAATCATTGCATATGTCAATAATATGTGCATGTAAGCTGCATGTGTTTATTGAAAGAATTGAGATGGATGATTCTGAGTGTATGGAGTGATAATCATATTCTAGATTCCATTTTGTACTACTACGTAAACGTTGCATCTCGATATTGACTTTTTGTTTGACTTTGAAGTTATTCTTCATAAGAGGATTTAACAAATACAACGATTCTATGTTTCTTACACGAGATAAAGTTGCGTAGACTAATCCATGTATGCGTATCCCAGTAGGGTAAAATGCAACATTGTCTAGGGTTAAACCTTGTGATCTATGTATTGTACGTGCACATGCAAGTTGGATTGGAAATCGTTTTCTGATTTTTAGTTGAGTTGTATTTGCTGTCAGTGACATTGGTTTTGCTATTCATAGTATAGGAATCCAATCTTGGGAAACCCCTGGCTTATATAGATAAGCTAGCTTGTTGGCTTGTCGATGTCCAATATTTGAATCATAGAACTTAATCCATATTACATCAACTTTATCTGTTTTGGTATAGGCCTTGATTATGCCATCTGCACCATTTACCAAGCCATCTTGTGAATCATAGTTGAAAGCATATATTTCAGCTAACATGTTTAATTTTATGACAAGTTTTAAGGGAAAAGTAGATGTATGTTGATGGTATGACACATTGCCATGGTTATCTTCTTCCTCATCAATCACCTTAATTGAAATTTCATTTCTGGGTATGAGCAATAACATATGCTTGTTATGCCTTACAAAATCTTTGTTTTTGTAAAACAAATAAAGAAATGTTGGGTAATTTGGTGCAGGTTAGATGCAATATCTATTCAGATATGCCAAACCATCACTTGTTTGGTTGTTTGTGTGCATCCTATTCAATATCATGATGAATTTTTCATCTGTTTGGCGCATTGTAGTATGCAATTCATAACATTTTATATTATATTTCCAAAAATCATGTGTTATTGATTGCATGTTCATTATAGGTTGTTCAAAAATCAGAGAGTCTTGTATGGGTTTTGCTTAATAAAAATCAACACAAAATATCATATCAATGTTTCCAAAGTATTTGGTTTGTACATGTTTTAT
Source organism: Picea mariana (assembly GCA_032191745.1). NCBI lineage: Eukaryota > Viridiplantae > Streptophyta > Pinopsida > Pinales > Pinaceae > Picea > Picea mariana. Next base: position 8,714 of record JASDQU010815706.1, read on the forward strand.
GTTTCTTAGTTGATTGTCAATGGAATATAAGAATCAACTTCCAATCAAAGAAGCTTCATCTATGAAAACAAGTTGTAGTTCTTGGTAAAGTTTTGATAAGGTGTCTAACGTTTCTTTGCTAAGTGGAAGAAAATGTGACTTGTTGTTCTTCTGAAGATAGTCTTTTATACCAAAGTATCCATAGTTACTCAAGCGTTGCGGACAACACTTGTCTCAAGGGGAGGGGCATGTTAAGCCCTAATATTGTCTCATTACCCCTTAATTGGGGCATATTACATTAGTAATGTTATTTTATTTATGTTGGATTTATTCCATTAGTTGTAATTATACCTCCTAGTCTCCTATATATACCAAGGAGACATTTTCATTTGGAATCATCTTGTACTTGAACATTTAAGTGGGGTAAAAGGAGGTTTCCCCCTCGAAGAGGCTTATTATCTGGAATTATCTCTTTTTCAAGGCGTTGAGTACTTTTTTTGAGGTTTTTCTATGCTATATTGATATTTGGTTCTTAACAAAGGGCATTAGTAATGCATAGTGGATTGTTGTTCCACCTGCATTATATGCTGCCTTACCTGCATATGCCAATATCAAGCCCTTAGGTTTAAAAGGACCATTTGTATTATATGCATCATATATTCGAATAATCCTTTGGAATATCAACTTTGCTATAAATGTTTTTCCTATTTCTGCTCCACTTGTAAGGAACAAGTACAATGGTGTGTGCATGCCACTACGTTTTTTGTATGCAATGTCTTTGACAATTGCTTGTTGTTCTCTATTCAACATTCTTCTAATTTTGTAATAGTCTTCATTCCCTATGAAAAATGGGTGGTTTTTGACTTGAAATCCAAGGTTAATGGATCTCTTCATATTGGATTCTTGAGGACATTGCAAGTTTGTTGCTAAATCATATTGTTCAGAATGGATTGTAGCGGTCTCTTCTTTTGTCATTGTACCATCAATATCCCTAGGGCTATTATCTAGTTGTTCAATTGCATTTTCGAGGTCACCCCATGTTGGATTGATATTGTATGTAAATTTAGCTTCATTGATTTGTATTGTACTTTCATAGAAGCTATATGCAACTTGCCATGTTGGTAAGTTATGTTTCAATGTATCTTCACTTTCTTCAAATGGAACGTATAATAGTAGTTTCTCTCTACAAAAATTTTCATAGTCAATGTGTCTATTGTATTTAACAAATCATATACATTTGTTTTTTTCCTTTTTGATATGTGCGTGCCATTTTTCTTGTACTCAGATACATATTCTGCAAGACAAATATGATTAATATCATGTGGATGTTCAATGTAGTAATCAATAATAGAATGGCACATAACATCTTTCAAATCGTCAGGTTCTTGTTTTAACAACGATGGTGGCTTAAGCATAAATGTTTGTTCATCAACTGGCGATGTGTTTATAAATATACACTCTATTGAACTACAATGAAGTGGCAGAGAGAGTGCAATATGAACTGCTTGTTGAGCCGACATTTGTTGAAGATTAATTAATGTATTTCCAAGTGTATGTATCATTTGCATAGCATCAATGTTACTTATTTCATTTTCTTTGTGTATTCTTCGAAATGCATTTGTCATAGTTTTGTCAACTTTGGTCATGTATGAAGTGCAATACGATGCTGCAGCATAAGCATTAAGCACATATTGTGCATCTGTATTTGCATCCCATAATTTGGCATTTTCTTTGCAAAACTATTGTTCCAAATATGTGAAGGTTTTCGTTCTCGGAAAATTGTTGGTTTCTTTATTATACATTGTATTAATTGTATGTATTAATCTTCTGTCAGTTCAATCTCCATCAAGAAATCTTCGAAGCTTGTTAAGCAATCATAATTTTTTTCTTCCAGAAATGTTAATAGAGACTTTGACTTCTCATTGACTGCTTTGTCAACTAAATTAATTGGTTCAAGGTCTGTTGTCCTTTTCATTGGAAACATAGGGAAATTATATCTACAATGTGAATTCTTCCACTTCCTACAACTTCTTGTATGGCAATGCTTATGCATTTTGGCAATATCTAAATCCAAATGATCTGTGTTACAAGTTATGTATTTTTCTAAGAAATTTTCAATTTCTGAGTTGCTATTCTTTCCATATATTGGATCGTCTTCTATCCATAACAATCCATGTTCATGTTCACTTCCCCTATTTTGGAACTTTGTTACAAAGTAATAGTCTAACACTTTTCCAAAGAACATTTCATCATGACATATCAATTGCTTGATAAAATTGATTCTTTGTCTATAGTAATGACTACATGTGACTGGGTCTTTTCTTATGAGGTAATCAATTTCGTCATCTTCTAATGTTTCAATGTGCTTTCTCTTTTTTCTATTCTTATACGACTCAATTAATGTTGTCACCAATGGATTCCATCGATGCTCTACACTTGTAAATGTGACAAAAAAAGTTGGAGGCCCCAATTGTCGTATCATTGTATATATTTTTCTTCATATGTTTCAGGTAATCAGGAGAAATGCAAATGTTCTTGAAATCTATGTATCCAATATCAGATTTCAATATTTTTTCTAAGTTTGGTTTGTACTTAACATCTTTTGCTAATAAATTTCTCCCGTTTAACTATCCTTTTCTTATTCGTATCCATATGCGAGAGAGCACTTTGTCAATTCTTATTCACACTGCTTTGAAAAACAAATTTGTTGTGTGATATGAGAAATCACGACTTGCATGTAGCAACTCCCATTGCACTATTTTTTGATAGTTGAATCTCTTTGTAATGTCATCATCACGTGGATTTCCGTAGAATAATCTTGGAAAGTTAATTTCTTTTGCATATTTATCCTTGAAAATACCAAGTGGATGTTTTCCGTCAGTTGGTGCAAGTTCAATGATATTGTCTTGCAAATCATGGATGTGTTGTGATTCTGTGAATCCATGTATTAGCGTCTCTGTAGGTATTTCACTTTCTAATTCATTCTCTGTATCACTTTCATAATTAGTATGTGCAATTTCGATGGATTTATCATTGTCTTGTTCTAGAACACGGTTCCAATCCTTATTTATAGAAATGTTTTCATTCTTATATAAAGTTCTAGAACATAATTCTTTCAATGCTTTGATGACAATGTGTACACGTACTTTTCTTGTTTGATATGCATTCTTATATTGCAATCACCTTTTCAATGCAACTGCGATTGTTGTTGTTTCATTCACAAAATGTGACAATGCTTTTTGCACAATATCAATATGGACAAGTACATTTATAATTGATCGAGTTAAGCCCATTTGGGATCGTTTATAACCCCATTGTCTAATTTGTGCAAATGCAATTCTCAATGATACAAGTCTCTCTTCAAGTTCTGAAAGTGTACTTGTAACTGATAACGTCACGTTACATCTTATCTGTTCAGGTGTTGCAAACTTTGGCAATTTTCCATTTTGAAGTGATTTTTTTGCAAGAAACACATATCTTTTTAGTTGAAAACGACCTGTCATTTAATGTTAGGCTTAGATACTCTTTTTCCAAGTCATGCATAAGAAACTTAATGGTCTTTTCAAAATGCACTTCTTCACATATTTCACATTTGTTGCTAGGTGTGTCTTGAATTTGTTGCCAATAAATTTGCTTTGCATCTTTATTTTTTACGTGGAAATATTTGGTAGTTGACCCTTCTTTTTTGTTTCCATTGCTACGTGCTATTTGTTTCAATCTATGATATGTCATTTTTCTGCTTTGACTAGGAGGTGTTTTTGCATTGAGAAAATATGTACAATGTCCATCTACATCTCTATCTGTGCCATGTTCAGTAGAGAATGTGTCAATGCATTTGTTTTTTGCTTGTGACATTTTTTTAAATTTGTGATAAGTGAGCCTATGTTGTTTAATGGGGCTTGTTTTTGCTTGATGACAATTTATCTAAAACTTGTCATTACTATTTTTCAATGTCAATGTTTGCTTACTATGGACATGGTGTATATGTTGATGATTTTCTAGTACATGTTCAGGTAGCCGTATGCATTTTCTTCTACTTTTTGCACTTAGAATTTCATTAACCATAGGGTAATCAATCTTATGTTTTTTGTTTGGCCTTATTATAAGATGATCACAATTTGCAATGCATTCATGTTCACATCGTTCTTTTAGCAGTGGTTCATAGTGAATGTGTGATGCATTTGTTTCAAATGACATAACATCAAATGTTATGTCATAGTTTCAATCAGAAAAATAGAAGTTGGTAATGCTATTAGTAAAGCAAGACCACACTCAGATATTTACTTTGAATATGATCGATATCCATTGCAAACAAAATGGTCTGCCCTCTACCTTCCCTTTTTCACAGGGCATTGCCATATTTATGAGATACCTTTGCCAATTGCTAGTCATTGTCATATTCTGTATGGTATCGCCAACTAGGTGTTGTTGCAAGAAATGAAAGGCATTTTGATCACCACTCATAATTGCATTGCAAAAATATTGTACAACATAAAGTCTTAAAGAATGTACATCAAAGTCTGTTGCCACCAAATAACAAATTGCATTAAAAAGACTGTCCCCACAATTATATGTACTAGTTGTTGCTTTGTTCAATCCATGACGATGCATATAATGCATAATACATTTCCAATGGCATTCAAGATCTTTGCACATTAGCGATAAACAAATATTAGTTTCTTCAGAAGTGCAGCTGGACATTTTTTTGCAAATCAATGGTTCATAGTGACCATTAATAGGATTTGCATCATGAAACAAAATGCAATATTGTTCTGTATTTGCATCTTTATTAAATAGCAAATATCTTGTTTTCTTGGTTAAGGACCAAATTCCAATTGATACATTTAACCACTTGGCTAGCCATCGTATGCAAAATGTATCTCCCCATATGCCTCTTTCAGTTTGATTCAAATTTGTAGATGCATAAAATCGCATTTTGTGAAGGTATGTCTGAACGTCATGAATTCCATGCAATTGGTACAAAAAATCAGATGCTAGTTCATATTGATATGATTGTAATGCATCTACATCACCATTGTTTAAACAAAATAAGAAGTGATCTATTAATCCATTTCGTAATTCAATTGATGAATAACGAAAGTGTAATAGGACTTGAAATGTATAAAACAAGCAATCTCCCAGAGTATAGGAGAATGCATGTAATCTGAAAAGACCATTGGTATTCAACACATGATCAATGCTATTATGTATAATGCAATGTTGTTTCATTTGATAGATTTCAACGTCTATTATTTTTTCCATTTTCATAATCTAAGTTAAGTTTATCGCATTACCTAACCAGAAATGAAAAAGGGAAATACAGTTTCAAAGGTGCATACCTTGATTTTTGTTTCGGTTAACTTCAACTTTTCTTTGTTACTATTGTCTGCTCTTGTAAAGAAAAATTATAATAATTTTTTAAGTTCATTTAATTCATATAACCATGTAAAGCATAATTACAAACCTAGAAAAGGACAATTTGATCTCAAGATAACATATTGACATCTTACAAAATTTCCAAGCATTTAGATTATAAAAGATATATACAATTTTTATGGCAAAATGCTTGCCATCAAGACATATGAAATGCCCAAACTATAAGACTAACATTGTAAATACTTTCAAGAGTTGTGTGCAATTATAGAGTGATGAGACTAGCTTAACAAAAACACTTCGAAACGAATTGCAAGAGTCATGTGCAATTATAGAGGGATGAGGCTAAGTCAACAAAATCACTTCAATACAAATTGTAGTAGTACATATAGTGGAGTCCACTGGTCAATCAAAGTATTGCATTAAAAATTGTGGACTAACTTTTAGACAAAAATGGTGTTGATTCAAATCAAACTCTATACTGTTTCCAACACCTATTTATAAGTACATTAATTGGCTGTATGATTCCACATATATCAACTTTTGGAAAAAGATGAAAGATTTCTTTTATAAAAAAATTACTTATATATATAACAATCACACAAAATATATTAATATGTTAAATGTTTTCACATATATAAATTTTTTTAAAGATTTGAAAAATCATTTTTAATAAATAAAAATTCCACCCTAATTTAAATTTTATATCCTTTCATGTCTCAATTAAACAACAAATTATGATAGGTTTTAATATCTTTGCATGACTCAAGTAAACAACAAATTATGATACATTTGCAGATAAATTTTGACATCCATGGCTAAGAATCTATACAATGCAAGAGCAGATATAGAATTTTCCAAAAAGCCCAGATTAAAATTTCACCCTAGCAACAATAATTTGGTATTCACCACAATGATTAAACTTTCTTGTTATGTCTAACAAAGATAGAGCCTATTTTCTCATAGTGATTAGATACTCACCAAGGATTTATTCTAGCCAGCTAGAAATGTTTTGGAAAATATGGTACTTATAGTGTAGACCGACAAAGCTCCTACAACACCTTGTAATACACAAACTCTACAACTCTAAACTAAATTGTTGCTGACCAGTCATGCCCCAAATCTGCAAAAGGTTTTCAGAGAAAAAAATGTTCAGTAATAACATTTCAAAATCGATGACCATAATGAAATGCAGAGAAAATTATCACTGTATCCCAAGTTTTACACCATCCAGACTAAGTGCCTGGTAATACACTTGCAAGTTATGAATCACATAATATGATATAGCTTAATATCCTCTCTTTACTGACAGTAAGAGAGGAACAACATGTGAGAGACTCTCATAGAAAAAGGAACTAAAATTTTTGGAAACAATATGGAAACTAGAAAATAAGTTTTTTTTTTTATAATTTAAACTATAATAAGTTTATTTGGAAAATAGAAAATAAGAAACATATCATTTGAAAAAATCTTGACATTTCTAAAATATCAAAACACCATTATGTGAAAATCATAATCAAAATATAAAACTTCAACCAATTATAATTTAACCACAACACCATAACCTTAATAACATAATAATTATCAATAATATAATAATAATGATGATGACTGAGTACAAAATGAAAATTGGCCTTGGAGTATGGCCTAAAGCTGCTTCTGTTTGGCTAAGAGATCGTTTTCCTCGGACGTAAGGAATCATGTTAACGACCCAAGACCCATAGACATCTAGCAGGAGTGAAAGTCTACCCCCTTACGAACCATCAATAGGTTATTTTAGGTGGCGTGGTTTTCCTAGAATTTTGAGATTCTGAGTTATGATAGGTTTTCCCACTCTAGGAAAATAACAAAATGAAAATGCTATTTATTTCAATCTTCCATATGTCATTGTGATATGTCTTTGTATAAACACTTTATCTTAATAAATAGTGAAGTATAAACACTAATAAATTAATTTTGTCAACTAATTTAATAATAAATTAATTTTGTCAACTAATTTAATAACAAATTAATTTATTGTAGTTCATTTTCATTGGAAAAGAAAAAACAGTGGAAAAACAGATCAAAACATTATAGTTCATTTTCATGGGAAAATTAAAAAGAGTGAAAAACATATCTAAACAACAAAAAAACAATTTCATTAAGGTGGAATGGATATAGCGTTTGATGTGAAACATTTTGTCTCCAACTGTGGGCGTTATTTCCATCGGAATGAGTTTTGAACACTCCTTCATTCAAGCTCTTCTGTGCACACCAAGAAAACCTTCAGCAATCAGCAAGTGTAAAGCCGGGCATTTGATCCATGTCTTAGTTTGAACAATTGTCGCATGAAAGTGTGTGAATTAAGAACATATACAGTGATCATATATAATATGTATGTATTGCACTATATTAAAATATCATAATAATAAATTAATATGAAAGTATAATATGTGATAGAAGTACCTTGAAGGCATAGATGGTTGTATGATTTAAAAAGAGGAGTCTTCATTGAGTGCTGAGTTTAAATGTTTTTACTTGCTTTTTAGCGATCAAACTTTTTGAAATATGGGCATCGGTAAAGTAGATACCTTTGTTATGTCTTTGGGAAGTTAGGAGTTTGTTTTTAATTCATTGAGATTGTATTTAGTTCCCTGAACATACATGCCTGAACAACATTTACATAATTTCTCTTCTCGTCAATTTTTGGCAGCTTTGCTACTTCCCGGGAAACAAGGGTTCGAGTCCTAATATTACACTCGAGAAACACTGGAAAGAAGAACATAACTTTTTTTTCAACAATCAGACGTTTTGATTTAAACCCCAACAACAAGGTGATTTCATGATTTGTCAGTGAATTCTCAGAATCAACGATGGGCAAGGGTTTGAGCACTGCCCATTTCTTATTAAATAAATCAAAATTGGTATGAGTGAATCAATATTATTTCATAATCATCATTTAGATCACTGACCAAACCTAATTATCACGATGATGACGATGAGAGATAATTAATTAATGTTGCTCAAAATCATAAGATCCTAAGAATCTTGATGATGTTGTTTCTCCAAAGACTGTGTGCACACTTACAAACTTCTGAGGATTATTTAAACCTCTTATTTCGTTCAATGAGAGAAATTGTGTATGTTCTCTATGTTTCATATTTAGACAGTTTTTTATAATGTGAACTTGTATCTTTATAACAATGTTGCTGTGGAAGATCCAATATCATGACCGAGAAGAGAGTAATTACACTTACGATTAGAATGAATTCACTCCATAAGAGTACCAGGGTATTCAAGAAAATAGATCCTCTCTGAGATATTAAAATTAGTGCAATAGATTATGTTAAATGACGAAATTTGATTTATGTCTAGTTTATGTGTCATTTGTAAGAGGTGAAATTACAAGTCTCATGTAATTGATGTAATTAATGATATTAGTGAAATTAAAAAAAATATTTTATATTAAGGAAAAATCAAATTTATGTTTTAATGTTGGATTCAAATGATTAATTATGCTTATATAAATTATTAAGATTTTTGAATTAGTTAGGATTATAAAAATTATATTCATTTAAGATTTTTGAACTAGTTGTAATTATATAAATTATATTCATTATTTAGTTAGGAAGGATTTTAGGATTTTTGTACTAGTTGTGATTATATAAATTATATTTATTATTTAGTTAGGATTTTAGGATTGTATTTAATAGAAAGTATAACAATTTTTTCCATAACCATTAAAATTACATTTAATTGACTACCAAGATATATTCCAATGTTGCCTGGAAATAAAGAACCCATTATGTATTGATATTTTTACATGCATTATGTCAAAAGTATTAATGTTTATAAACTTTACTTACAATCTATTTTCTCCATGTGAGTAGTTTCCTGTGTTGTAAACTGTATCCCTTTGTTATTCTATCTATGAAATTGTGTAACTACTTTAAGTTTTGACTTTTTCACCATAAAATTTATAACTTATAACAAGAGAAAATATATAAAATAAAATCATAATCCTGACATATAACACTTATACTTTTACCTTTACTCGCTATGTAAAGATGTAAGGACAAAACAAAGTCTAGAAATTGATGATTGTGAGCTTATATAATGGTTCAAAATATTTATGGCACAATAATTTGAATCCCAATATACGCTGGACATTGTCAAAGACACGTAAACTTCAAACTAATCCCAACCGACTGTCTCATGTATGCATTCAAATAGAATTTTATATGGAAGATGTATAATTTTATAAGTAAGATGCTTTGGGTGTTTCAAATTCAAATTCCCAGACAGATTGATTGATTGGTGTGTGTCAAAAGTAAAAGGTATGGATTGATCAACTGGATGGATTGAAAATGCCAAACATGCACGAGTTGTCTCACTGTCTTGCAAGCTTCTATATTTCAATTCTTCATGAAACACAAAGATTCTAACTAACAACCGAATTTAGATCCCACGATACGTACAAAAACCCAAAGGCCCCGATGACGGCTCCAACTTTCCCAGCTACTGCAGATAACCTGTGATAAGTGGAACGCAGCCTCGTCGAAAATATCTCGACCGAGACAATGAAAGTGGTGTTTTTGGGACTGAAATGGGAGAAGAAGAAGGTGGTTGTATGGAACATATGTGGAAAACATGAAGTAGCTAAGCAGCTGGCTAGATCTGCCAAACAATTAATGCACCGGATCGAGCCATCTGCCAAAGAGAATCAATGCATCGGATTGAGCCATTGCCAAACAATGAACACACACACACACACACACACACACACACACACACACACACACACACACATTTATATTTGTATTATTAAACACCTACGTGTTGCATAGAAAACACCCCTGCATTCAAAACAACATTAAAAAACTATACCTATATAGTCGACTCTCATTAATGGTTTTTAAGACCCTTTACGTACACCTACAAGCGCATATTAAATTTTGTTTGCTCGTCCGCAGCCTAAAGTCAAGTCACGAATTATTCGATTCCACAGTGGAGAATCTGTTGAAATCTATATACTGGAAAAGGTGGTACAGGGACCATCGGATTGAGGACCCAATTGAAGACCACCATTGGATTGCGACCATTCATCATCAATCTACTAGCGGGACAAGGTATAACTGTGATCGTTGATCATATCATATCATGATCAACGATCCACAACGTTTGTATAACATGGAGATACTGTGCATCTAACGTAAAGATCAAGCGCTGCTTATTTTTATTTATAAAAATATTTATTAGTTTAAATATTTATTTAAATTTAAATTTTATTTAATATTGTGTACATGTCAAATTTGTGTAGGATCTGATGACTAAATTTTATGGTTGATAACTCTTTATTAAACTGGCTCTAGTGCACTCCAAGTATTAACCTTGCCCGCTAGTGTACATTGAGCCGTCGCCGTCATATCTACAATGTAGAAGTAGTGCGCCATTTTATGGTTGATAGCTTTTTATTAACTCTTTATTAAACTAGCTTGAGTGCACTCCAAGTATTAACCTTGTCCGCCAGTGTACATTGAGCTATGAGTTGAAATGAGCTAAGTCTGCACAAAAGTATTTATTGCCAATAAGGTTGTTTGATGTGATGGAGAGTGAGCCGTCGTCGTCATATCTACAATGTAGAAGTCACCCGTCATTTGTACGATGAAGAAGTGGCACCGTCGTTTCTACAATAAGACCTTTAAAAAATGATCCAATCATATTAGAGATAAATAAATTTAAATATCTAAACAAAATAATAAAATTCAAAATGTAAAGTTTAACTATAACAAATTGTTAAATTTTTGTTAGTTAACTCCAAACTAATACATAGTCAACGGAAACTCATTGCTATAGTCATGCTTTGGCAAGGACTAATAAGGCATTATCTCAAGGCATCACACCAAATTTTTGGTTATTTTGTGATTTTGGATAATGAAAGTTAAATCAACTCATGTTTTACAATTATTTTAGTTGTGAGTTTTTCATTCTATATTTGATTGTTGTGTTTTTTTTTTTTTCAACTTAGGTTTTAGTTATTAGTTTTCTTCATTGTTTTATAGAATTTTATATAATGACTCTATAAATTTTTAGAAGTTTTTTTTTTGCACACTTAAATTTAATTATCAATGATATTGTATATATAATAATTATCAATGATATTGTATATATAATTATGGGCATAATTAACCATACAAATTAATGACATGTTTTATGTAATTTATGAAGGCTTTCTTTTATAATTAAAAATAATATTCATGTAATTCATTAGCCTATAAATAATGTGTAAAGTTCATAAAATTCTCTAAGGATTCTTTCTTTAAGTTGTCACATGTAGGGCATGAGTTATTTACACATCCTAAACTGTGTTGTATGTTTACTTGGTTAGGAGGTGAGGGATAACTTGTATGATAAACTTGGTTAGGAACAACTACGGTATTAGTATCATTCACAATTAACTTGGTTCACATAGTATGGGGTAAGTCCTCATATGTTAAAAGGATGGATAAGAAGCGTTGCATGAGTACTCAGATGGCTATTGGGAAGCATATTAAGAACACTCGTATGAATGAGATGAGAAAGGTTGGACATGTTTTTAGGATAGAGCTAGTTGAACCAAGATCCATGGAACTAGGGAAGAAAACATTGGGAGGAGGACAAGAAGAAGACTCCTTTGTTGGAGCAAAAAGTGAAGAAAAATAAGAGAGAATAGAGGAGAGAGATTTAACTTAACAGAGGGAAGGGTTGACATGAACTCATCATTTCAGTCGCTAAAAAGTAGTGAATGAAAGGATTCATGCTATTTCATGTAGGATGAGGGAAATGATGAAATACCACCCAAAGACACACACACACACACTACTAATATGTGCAAATAGGAGAGTGTAGTTGCTAGGGCCAAACGAAGAAACCCTAGTGTAAGACAAGAGAGGATCAAAAGGAGAGGGAAGACCATTAGGACGTTAAATTCTTGTTAATTTCAAATCATGGATATAGATGATTAGGGGATTTCACTTAAGTTTTAGATTAAATTTTACCAACAAATTAGATGAGGAAAGTAAGCCAACTAATTAGGGTTAATTAACCGACAATTACTTTAATGAACTAGAACCCTAATGTTGGAAATACAAAGAGAAGAATGGAAAGAACTCACACATAATTCTCTATTTTTTTTACAAAAAATGGCGGATAATATATTAATAAAAAAAGTTTGCAGCCAAAGCGCACACAGAGTTACCAAATGATCCAAAGTGTGCCCATAGGCAAGGTAAAAATCGCTTGTCCAACACTGAACTAATCCTATCTATCCTACTGTAATTTTGTTCTCCAATATGAGTGCTTACATTACAAATTTTGACTGTGAATAATCTGAAAAAAACATGCCTAGGATACATACATACATACTTGAAAAACATTAATTACCCTGCTTGGTTTGATCCGGGGGGATCCATCTCTTGATTGTCTATGTTTGTTGTCGGGATGTTCAGGTCTAGAGAAGGACTATGCACTGGAGGGGAGGAGCCACTAGCTGAAGGAATTGTCTCTGTTGCCATGGGAATCGGTGCAGACTGAACCTGCAAACTTTCCACTTGTGTTTGAATTGCATCAATTTCAACATGCTGTTGCCTCATGTCTATCCCATGTTGTATGAGGATTTCCAATATGTATGTGACATGCGTAGATAAGTCTTGGAATGCAAGTTGAAGTTGTTATTGTTAGAGGGAGTGCCAAAGGTCATCAGTGTTGTAAACCTGTTCCCGGGGCTTATCTTTTCCATGAGGCATTTGAACTAGAGAGAACCAATTATGATGTGGGAGTTTGCAAGATAGATGAGGGGAGCTTATTGGTATGCCCCTTTGATGGGTCTTGAGCCAAAAATATAGTCTCCAGAAATAAATCCCAAAGCCACCTAATAGGATATCCCAATTTCTTAGCATTCACTTTCTCTTGAATAATGAGATTTTTTAGACGACGAGTCTACGGAGCACTAGACAAGGTGACAAAGAGGGTGGAGCCATGGGTTGAAAATCCAAATAGAAGAATGCACCGAGGGCCTAGATGAATAGGGCATGACAAAAAAGAGTCTCTAGAACTGAACCACCTTCATGCACCAAAGGTTCCCCAATCCCAATTCTCCTTCCTGAGTTTTGGACATTATTAATCCAAGCGAGTAGGGTTGACAAACTTGAAATCTTCCTTGTCATACACTAGTTTTCATGCCTTTCTTCCAAAATATCATTGAAGGGATAAGACCATCCGATGCACACTTTTATATCCCTATTTCCCATTCCTTCCTCAGAATACTGTGTAGAGAGTAACTAGGCAAAGTGAGCTTCCCGACCTGACAACTTCTTGAGTAAATTGAAAATTGATGTACCAGTCCTCCAAAATCACAACGTAGGCATTTCATAAAGAAGGAGAGATCTTATGCACGAACTGAATTCCACGAACCTTCATAATTTCTATTAGGTGGCATAACCATCCAAATAATCTACTAGGCCTTTCTTCCATCACTTCTACTGCTTCTTGTGCGTTGGTTCTTCAATTGCATAATGAATTCACCGAACTTAGAGTACAATATCCCACCTTGGTCGTGAGATGAGGGTACTATAGGTTTAATATGTTGATCCCTGTGTTCTTTCTCATGTGCAAGCACTGAGTGTGCTATCATTCTAACATATTTCACCCTATCTAGGTGTGTCTCCCAAATAGACTGCATGAAATTCGATGTGATGCACATTTACTATGGAATTTGGAGGTGGGATAATCTCCCATTGATCCAAATATCCCCTTTGGATGCCAACATGGAACAGTTGGCTTATGAATTGACCAATCCATTATTCTCCCTTAATATGTGTCGAATTGTGACTTGTGGAATCTCCTTTAGAATGTGCTTGAGATTTTTGACAGTGTTGCTCAGTTGAACATCCTTGGGTGTGGTTCCTTTCACCAGACTTCAGATTGTGTTCAGAGAGTCACCTAGAATGACAAGGTTTTGGGTTTGTCTCTCCTTACCCAAACAAACACCTTGGAGAAGGGTGTATTCTTTAACTTGATTATTGGTGGCAATACCTAGACTCCATGTCTAGTTGACCTCAATATTTCCCCTCAGGTTAAGGATGATCCCTCTCGCACCCGCCACCCCAATACACAATTATCTATTGATGAAGCTTCTTTGGTCGATTTCAAGGTGACTTGTGATGGGTATACAAGATTTATCCATATCTTAGATGATCCCACACACACGACTCTAATTTCATGGAAGACAAGACTTGACCTAATCTTAAATACAAAGATATATGTCTATATAGTTGATGAAACACTATAATTACTTATATAAAGATAAATAAATGATAATGCATAGTAGAGAGACTTTAGTGGTATTAGGAGGAATAATATCTCCCATTACCTCACTATGATGGAACCTCCCTTGAGGTTGTGGAGTTGAACCATCCAAAGTACAACTATAAATAAGCTAATAAAGATGCCCCAAGCCTTAGGATGAATCAATTAAACTTGTAAGGTTTGATCCAATTGAGACACAAGATATCCTTGTATAGGTGTTAGATATTATAGGTGCAAGCAACCAAAGGGCACAAGAGAGGTGGAAGAATATTTCTAGCTCGATTGTGTACCTATAAATTGGATTTTTTTTAAATAGAAAGAGATTGGAAGAGTTCAAGAGATGGCACTTTACAAGGATGAATTGAATGGTATAAATATATAAGAGAGTGACCCAAAGATGCAGGTGTGTGTTAGGTTAGTTGTTTGAGGGTCCGAGTCATACAAAACCATCATACCATCCCTGTTGACCTAGTGTCACAAGTTTGGTAAAAAGGAATTGTTGGTTTTAAACCCTAAAATGACTCTCTATTATGTTTGTCGTGGATTCAAAATGGGTTACCCCTATGAAACTTGTGATAAATTTTCCACTAAGAAATTAGGTAAGGTTGATGAGTCTTGTATTGGCTCAATTCGATACCTAGGTCCACATCCATGTCCAACAAGGGGTCCATTATAGTCTAGGCATTGTTATTTTCAATACCCATAAAATGCAAGGTCTCACTCGAAGCACTATCTTGAGGCATAAAAGGTTGTGTATGGATTTACTCAATATGATTGGAGTGATCAATTTCCATCTTAGGAATCATACTGAACAAATAATTGTTACTACAAACATTTAAATAAATTTGGTTGGCTGTCACTATATCCCCTAAGTTAGTTCCAACAAGCCGCGAGCCAATTCATAGCAGGAAGCTTATAACTTAGCAAGGGACGAGACATAGGGAGGCCTAATTTACTAACAACGTCTTCATTTGAGCATGGGAGAGGAAGTACTTTGGATACAAGTATAAATTGTGATATACTAACCATGCCACCACTCAAAGTCAACAAGTTTTCTTCTGGGTTCATGTAATAAGGCATTATATCAAGGCACCATACCAAATTTTTGGCTATTTTATGATTTTGGATGATGAGAGTTAAATCACCTCATGTTTTTCAATTATTTTAGTTTGAGCATTTTACTGTATATTTGATCATTGCATATTTTTTTTTTTTCACATTATGTTTTAGTTATTGGTTTCCTTAATTATGTGATGGATTTTTATATGATGACTTTGTTAGATTTTTTAGATTTTTTTTTAAATGGTTTTTGGTTATTTGTGGACATTGAAATTTAATTATCAATGAGATTATATATATAACTATGGGGCATAATCAATCAAACTTTCTAAGTTGCACCCAAGCTAGCCACAAGAAATCCTTGTAGAGGTGTTGGAGATTATAGGTGCAAGCAAACCAAGGGCATGATAAAGGTGGAAGGAGATTGCTAGCTTGATTATGTACCTATAAATTAGAGTTTTCTAAAATAAAAGAGATTGGAAGAGTTCAAGAGAAGACACTTTATAAGGAGGATTGAATGGTATAAATAAATAAGGGAATGATTTAAAGATGCAGGTGTGTGTTAGTTTAGTTATTTGAGGGCCTGAGTTGTACAAAACCATCGTACCATGCCCATTGACCTAATTCCATAGGTTTGGTAAGATGCCATCACTAGTTTTAGACTCTAAACAACTCTCTATTATGTTTGTCGTGGATTCACAAATGGGTTACCCCCATTAAACTTGCAATACATTGTCCACTAAGAAATCATGTAAGCTTGATGAGTCTTGCATTGGCTCAATTTGAGACCTAGGTCTGCATCCATGTCCAACAAGGGGTCCATTATAGTCTAGGCATTGGCATTTTCAATACCCATAAAGGGAAAGGTCTCACTCGAAGCACTATCTTGAGGCATAAAAGGTTGTATATGGGTTTACTCAATATGGCTGAAGTAATCAATTTCCATCTTATGAATCACACCGAACAAATAATTATTACTACAAACATCTAAATAAATTTGGTTCGTTGCCACTATAACCCCTAAGTTAGTGCCAACAAGCCACAAGCCCATGCATAGCAAGAAACTTATGAATTAGCAAGGGATGAGAAGTAGGGATGAATAATTTACTTATAACTTCTTCATTTGAGCATGGGAGAGGAAATACATTTGATACATGTATAAGTTGTGCTATAATGACTATGCCACCACTCGAAGTCAACATGTTTTCTTCTGGGTTCATGTGATAAGGCATTATATGAAGGCACCCGACCAAATTTTTGGTTATTTTGTGTTTTTGGATGATGAGAATTAAATCACCTCATGTTTTACAATTATTTTAGTTGTGAACATTTTGTTGTATATTTCATCATTGCATATTTTATTTTTTTCACGTAGGTTTTAGTTATTAGTTTTCTTAATTGTGTGATGGATTTTTATATGATGACTTTGTCCTGAGAAAATTTTAGAATTTTTTAAATGGTTTTTGGTCATGTGTGGACATTGAAATTTAATTATCAATAAGATTGTATATATAACTATGGGGCATAATCATCAAACTTTCCAGGTTGCATCCAAGCTAGTGATCCGGATTATGTTGAGAACAAAATGAGATACAAACAAAAATATTGTAGAGAACAAAGAAATACAGTGAAACCCAACTTCTATTAACGAACAAGATAAAAAAACATTGTAGAACACAAACTCGTAGACTGGGGTAGCTTATCTTTGAAGAGAAAGAGATGTTGGCTATGCTTCATTTGCAAGAAGGTTTACATCACACTCCATTGCATGCTTAAAGGGCCTCCTTCACCTCAATTATACATGAGAGAGTGAGAGGAGAATAATTCACATGATGCATGTGGGATAAATTGGCCTAAGCTTATAAAATGCCATAGGCATGTAAAACACTAGTATTTCCCAAGCGGTCACCCATCCTAGTACTACTCTAACTCAAGCACACTTAACTATGGAGTTCTAATGGGATCAAGTGCATTAAAACTATGTTGTAGGCATGTACATAAGACCACTAGGAAATCATTACATGATGTTTGTAACTAACAAATGGAGATGGCATTACATTACATTCCCCATCAAAAGGGTGAATATCATGGTTTTTAAAAACCACAAGCTTGAAAATGTTGATTCAGTGGAAAAGGTGGATGGCCACTGAGATCCACTTGGATCATTCCTCCCTTCTTAGGAAGCAATGGTCCCCATTGTGTCAAGTTCCCTCGAGAGATGGGAAAAATTTTGTTGAATCTGAACCTTGGTGAGTTGCTTGCATTGTTGAAGTAGTTGTCCTACTTGTACTTGGTATTACCCTGTTGAAGGATGTCATGAACCTATTTTTGGAGGTGTTGGATCCGTTCAAAAAATTTGGGTGCATCATCTACCTTGGTTTGAGTGTGGAAGAAGTTTGTCGGTGAAGATGCAACAAGAAGAGCTATATCAATGTGGGCCAATGGTTGGAATGCCAAGTACACCTGAAAAGGGTTGTGGCCAATAGAGCTGTGTTGAACATATGGAAGACTCTCATTTGGTGAAGATGCAACAAGAAGAGCTATATCAATGTGGGCCAATGGTTGGAATGCCAAGTACGCCTGAAAAGGGTTGTGGCCAATAGAGCTGTGTTGAACATATGGAAGACTCTCATTCTATGGAAGGGAGCATCTATAGATTGGATCATTAGGTAAGGGATCATCGGTAACCAAGTCAATGGAATTATTGAAGGGCTTGATTCCGTAGGACATGTGACACTGTTGGCTGACATGTATGTCTTGTTCTAAGCTCAACCATCCAATGGTGTATGGTTGGGGGTGTGGCATCGTTGGTAGATTCAATCTCTTAATGACCTCGATGGAGATAAGGTTCTTTTGACTCCTGATTTCAATAATGAAATGTAGTGGGGTCCCCGTTACCCACATCTTTGAGTGGAAGAGGCACTCCCCCTCCTCAAGCTTCTATGGTTCTTTCGGTTCTATTGTTGTGGCCATGATGGTAGCAGTGGGTTCTACATTGATGATTTGTTTCCCTTTATTGTGATCTGAATCAAAGTTTGAGTAAGGTTTTGATTCATTTTCTTTGAGCTCGGCTACCAACGAATGTTTCAAGCAACATTCATCGGTGTTGTGCCAGGGGATTTTATGGAAATCACACCACTTTCCGGTGTCTTTCTTAGAATTTCTGTTACCCTTATTTGCATGTGTCTTGGAATGGATCTCTTGAGGTTGTATTTCCTTTCTATGTATTTCATTTTGTGAATTATAGTTGCCTTTTCCATGCTTCTGTTGTGGCATATTTTCAAACCTGAACTCTCGCTTACTCCACTGCTTGAATTTCTACTCAATTTTGACTGCATATTGATGAATAGCTCCCAGTGAGGAGATGTCCAATAAATCCATATTTCTTTGGATGTACCTGTGCATACCATTGCGATACTTCAAAAGAGGTGCTGCTTGGAGTCTTTGATACCCAACTTTGAGTGCAAGGTATGAAGGATGTTAGTGTACTCCAACACCGTCTGATCTCTTTTCCAACGCAGAGTCATCCATCTCATGTACTGGTCATAACAGTTTCAGAGAGGGTAGAACTCCTCCTTGAGGGCATCTCCAAAGGCCACCCAAGTGGGTTCTCTCCTGAATGGCATAAATTCATTTGTGGTGTATCTCTCCCAGTAACCTTCCCACCAAGCTTTGACATGGGGAAGGGATTTAAGGAGCATGAAGGTGATCTTTTTGTTCTCGGAATTTTTTTTGGACAGAGTAATAACCTTCTAGCAGATTCAACCATTTTTCTAGAGCATATACATATATTTGTCCTTCAAATAAGGGGATATCAAAATTGACTTGTGCCTTGAAAGGTGTTTCACTTTCAAAATGACTGCTTTTCAAAGATTCCTAGGTCACTGTCAGGAAAATTATATGCAATAATTTTCGTTACATTTAATGTCAACCCGAGGTTTGTAGACTTCAAGGTGCAAGCATAGGAAATGTAGGACTAGAGCTCCAATCTATCCTACGCTGGTGGCAATCCAAACATACCAAGCAAATTAAAGCAAGAAAAATCATGCAAAGAAAGCAAAGCAATGAAATGTGATTTAAAAAAACACCAAGGAATGTATCACTGGAACATGGGACAATAAATGCTATGAAGGTTCATAGTTACAATATTTCATGTATAAATGTTAACGCAAATTTATGGGAATAACTAACTAATGTCTTAGTTCTGCAATGATTACTTCCTATAGTGGAAACCATTAGAAGCTGAATCAAACCAAAGCAATGTAAAAAAAACTAAATCGACAAGACAATCAAAACAAAATAACTCAACTAAACCACCCTTCAAAGGTATACACCAAATACAAAGAAAATAATGACGAGATCAAAGACCGAAGGATTAAATATGAAGAACGAGAGAGATCAAAATTATGCACTTAGGAATGACAAACATAAGAACAATTATATGAGAAGAATTAATGAAGAAGGAGTACTTACTATTTTGTGTTCTCAAAAGATTGTATGTAAATGATAATACTTCTCAATATCAACCAATCTTGTAAGCATAAATAATGATGAAAAAAATGAGAAGAAAGGTGAATGGAGAATGAAGGAAAATACTATTTTTGTTAACTGTGTCCAAACCACTTATAACCATCGTTCGAAGGAATGGAAATTTGATCAATATTGGCAACGATTTAATGGTAACAATAATGGTTTAATGAGATCGATATGAAACAAAAAATCAATATATATACATATCATGCTTGAATCAAAATCGAATGGAGGTTGATTGAATACAATTTAGAAGTGAATCAGATCTGTGTTTGAAAATGAATTAGGAATTGGGCATAACAGAGTATATATTGTGCGTGTAAGTCATCGTTCATTAGGAATACTCTTAAATCAATGGGTGGCCAAATTAAAGGCGATTACAACAAATAGATGTTGCAACAAATCACACAATAAATTGGTGGACGAAATCAATGTTGGCATCAATTTAAATGCAGTGAGACAGAGGTATATACAATCTTAAAACAAAGTATTGAAATTAAAATTAGAGATGCATTAATAAGCAAAGTGTATGGTTGGAACAAGCATTGAAGAGTAGACAACAATGCACATGATTTGAAGTGGTAATGGATCTAAATTTAATTAGCAATCTAATACGCAAGGAAAGATAATCAAGGAATAATCAAACTAGAATGTAAATTGCAATTAAAGCACACAAATTAAAACAACGTGCTACAATCTACTTAACAAATGAAAGAGGTAGGATGTTACCCAGGTTGAGGGGCCCTTCCCAATCTGGATAACACTGCCTAAGAATGATCAGATCAAGTGGAGAAGATGCACTAAGATTCAACAACCATCAGTTCTTCATTAAGATAAAAAAACTCAAATTACAATATAATAACACTCAACTCTTCAATCTTTGATGCAATAATACAATATATTTCTCTCCTAAAAACTTAATGAATACCCATCAATTTCTCCACACCTTGATTTATACACTTGAGGAGAAGATAGAACAAAATCAAAACAACGTTCCAAAACTTGGACAAATCATTTGCAATCTAGAAAATAATCAATTTTAGCTTTTTACAAATCTAGGCAAATAATGCAATTTGGGCATATTCGAATTGAAGATCCAACCATATCTCCTAAACCATTCCTGATTTCGGAAAACAACCTGCATCATACAAAATTTTCCATACTGGGAACAAAATCGATGTTCCAGATGCTTAAAATTTGATCTCATTTGCACGAAATTCGAGGCATAAGTTGATTGTTTGGAACTTTTACTAATTCTGAGCTGAACTATTGTTTCTAAGTTGTAGGTCCACACGTGTGACCTAGGCATGTTCTAAGACAAGTGAGAGCATGTTGACGCTGCTGTAGAGAAAATCGATGTTCTTGATTTTTGCCTGGAGATGCACCAATAGGCTAAGCTACAATGTCGGGTACCATAATTGTAATGATGGTACATGAATGTTGAACATGCTGGTACAAGAATCATACTTCATAAACCATCATTAGTAAAACCTTTGTAAAAATCCTCTTTAATCACTAAAAACATTGGAAACTAGATTTATTAACCACAAGGATGTATTCAGGCTTAAGTGAAGGTTTGATGACATAAATGGTTATATATCATGGATGAAGTGCGAAAAATTGGCTTACAATGATGACTTCATTATGCTAGAAATGTGGCAAAAATAGGGCTCAATAGCCACTATCGGTAGTCGTTGAAGGATTTGAGCAAAGTTGTCTATCATCTCGTTCCTCGTTCATATGAGGGATTCCTCAAGCAACGTCTTGAAAGGATCTCTTGCTCTGTCATCTCTCTTTTCTTCTACCATGGGAGGTCACTTGGGTTGGAAAAAATGGTTTTGCTCAAGAGAAACTAACTCGAGACCCAAATCTCTTTACCTTGACCTTGTTGAGGACATGCTCTGAAAAATGACAAGATCTCTATACCTTGACCTTGTCGGGGACATGCTCTAGAAAATGACAAGAAGTAGACTGCTCTGATACCACTGATCTGGATGATGTTGAGAACAAAATGAGATACAAATGGAAATATAGTAGAGAACATAGAAATACAGTGAAACCTAGCTTCTATTAATGAATAAGATAGAAAAACATTGTAGAACACAAGCTGGCAGAATGGGGTAGCTTATCTCTGAAGAGAAAGAGATTTTGGCTACACTTCATTCACAACAAGCTTTACATCACACTCTATTGCATACTTAAAGGACCTCCTTCACGTCAATTATATATGAGAGAGTGAGAGGAGAATAATTCCCATGATGCATGTGGGTAAAATTGGTCTAAGTTTATAAAATGTCATAGGCATGTAAAACACTAGGAATTCTCGGGCAGTCACTCATCCAAGTACTACTCTAGCCCGAGCACGCTTAATTGCAGAGTTATAATGGGATCCAGTGTATTAACACTATGCAGTGGGCATGTACATAAGACCATTAGGAAATTATTACTTGATGTCTGTAATTAACAAATGGAGATGGCATTACATCACATTCCCCATCAAAAGGGTGAATATAATGGTTTATCAAAACCACAAGCTTGAAAATGTTGATTCAGTGGAAAAGGTGGATGGCCACCAAGATCCACCTGGATCAGTTAGCAATAAGAAATCCTTGTAGAGGTGTTGGAGATTATAGGAGCAAGCAACCCAATGGCATGAGAAAGGTGGAAGGAGATTGCAAGCTTGAGTGTGTACCTTTAAATTACAATTTTTTTTTTTTAACTAAAAGAGATTGGAAGATTTCAAGAGAAGACACTTTACAAAGAGGATTGAATTGTATAAATATATAAGGGAATGATTTAAAGTTGTAGGTGGGTGTTAGGTTATTTGTTTGAGGTCCTAAGTTGTACAAAACCATCGTACCATGCATATTGACCTAATTCCACTGGTTTGGTAAGATGGAATCACTGGTTTTAGACTCTAAACAACTCTTTATTATCTCTGTCATAGATTCACAAATGGGTTACCCCCATGAAATTCACAATACATTGCCCACTAAGAACTTAGGTAAGTTGAAGAGGCTTGCATTGGCTTGGTTTGAGTCCTAGTTCTACATCAATGTCCAACAAGGGGTCCGTTATAGTTTAGGTGCAAACATTTTCAATACCCATAAAGGGGAAGGTCTTACTTGAAGCACTCTGTTGAGGCTTAAAATATTGTATAAGGATTTAATTAGTATGACCGCTGTGATTAATTTCCATCTCAGGATTCATACTTAACAAAAATTAATACTGCAAACCTTTGAACCTCATACCACAACCTTCCTCTACATATTTAACTAGAGAACATTGTTATTTAGTTAATTGTTTATTAATCATAAGTATGCAACATATAAATGAACACAAGACCACCATGTAAAAAAATGAATAATGAACTAAAATAAAGAACACCATCACCATACAACATAAAGGGAACTAAAAATTGAAAGGAGGGCCTCATTCCTTTCATCTCCAGAAAAATATAGTACATTATTACATAATAGGCCTTCATTAACCAAGCCACAACATAAATGAGTATCCAAAGCATGGAATAGCAATACACACCCTCTACCAGACTTCTATCTACTAAAAAACCAACCCCCACAAAGGTCAAAACCTTTACATTTATACAATCACACCTTTAAGCAAGAAGACTCATTTAAACTCCTAAAACCGATTAGAACACTCCCAATTATTCCTTTATGAACCATTTGATAGTTTTTCAAGGTTTGGCTATATGTCTCCAGTCTTTCACCGCTCTACTCCTTGGTCACTTGAATTTACACCTAGTATCATGATTTTAGTCTCCTACGATCTCTCATGCACTTTATTGCTACTAATGGTCTTCATTCCTCATGGCACAACTTTGATTTCTATGTCTACAAAACCTATGCCAACATGTCCTCCATCAAAATGAAGGGCCCAACAAGACTTGATCATGCCTGTTGACTAGCCCTTGAGTCAACGCTTCCTTGTTTTTCCAAATGAATGTGCCAACTTTGAGATTTACTCCAAAAGTTATTGTTTGAAATGAAGGAAGGCCTCCAATTCCTTTGTCCATTTCCCTTCCAAAATTGACATTCTAGCCATGTATACTTGCGCTTTGTCATGTTCATGTTCTTTGGGCTAGTTCTATTGTATGTGTTCCATTCATTCTCAACAAAATTGGTGAGACTCTATAGTGCATTATAGCTCTCCATCGCCATTGGATTAAGTTTCCATAGTTGTGTTTGCATTGGTCGGGAAGAATTAAACAACATGTTTAGTTTCTCATCAACCTTTTGGATATCTTGCATATTTTCTTCCTTTTAGGTTAGATCCATCAATAACTTCATTGTACATGTGAACCATATTTTGTTGTAGTTTCTCAAGTTGATTTTCTCATTTCTGTACAATTTACATCCAATTTTGTGTAGCAATATAAATTTCCTTGGATTGCATAGTCACAACCTTGAGCTTCCCTTTCACCTATTCGATTGAATGAGTGATTATGTCATTAGATCTCATTAATCGTGATTCCTTGGACTCACAACTTGATTTCTCCATTATCAAAGATTCTTGTAGTGCCTTCTTGCTCTCATTTATTTTTGTTATGGATTGTTGTACTTTATTTTCCATCCTTGCCAAGGGGTCTTTAGGTGTCAACTCTAGAATATCTAGAGCCTCTTCCTATAGTGCCAACTGCATGTGAAGGAATAAAGTTCTTACATCTTAAATTTGATCTACCATGGTATCTTTTTTCATGGCATGATGTGTCACACTTATGCTCTATGTCATCCAGTTGCACCAGAAGTTGACTATTTTTTATGTGGAACCGGTCATTGTGTTTCTCACCCTAGAGAATGTTGTGGCCAAGCTCATTACCCAAAATATAGTACTACCAGATCAAGTCTATAGTAGGGAGGTATCTAACATCCAATGGCTATGATCCTTATGAATGAAATGGTGCAATTGGGTTCATTTGGGCCAAGGGTTGTTCATTGGTCACCGACATATCCGCATGACTATGCACCTTAGTATAGTCATTCCCTATTGTTGTGTCAAGGTGAATACATATGTTATTGATTATTTCTTATATATCTATAGTGATGTATTGTACAATGTCAAAATTTTGTTAAAATTTATGCATCAAGTCTTTTTGATACTCTAGATCCTAGGTGAGTTGAGCAATTATTTACATGGTTGTGTCATGATCCATATGAACAACTGGAACCTTATGTGGATTGTCTAGATGCTATAATGGAATTAGGATGTTGATTCTGAAATTTTTACTTATTCCTAAGGAAAATCCTCCATAGCCTCATCCTTTTCTTCTTCTTTGTATTTTGACTATTGGTTAGACTCACCAGTGAAGTCTTTGTCATGTTATGTATTCTTCTTGGGATATCTATCATCCTCACTAATGGTTGTAAGCATGGTTTGATCCCAAGTGCTCAAGATTTCCTAAGTTTGTTTCCCTAAGTCATGACTTTCCTCTTGGTCATGGCCTCCACTATACTTTGGTCACCCTATGTTTTTTAACCTTTGGTTGTGTCCTAAGGGTCCATCTCAATGGTAGTAGTTTCCATCAAAGAATTGGGTTCCTAAATATCAGGGACATCAAAAATAAATTTGAGAGTGACGTATTGCTTGAAATAAGAAAAACTTGTTAACAATAGAAAATGGGGTTTGCACTAGAGATTACCAGTTACGATTGTTGTGGGCTGATATCTCCTATCCATGTAGTCCTTGCATGGATATATTTTACTACAAAATCCATCTCCTATGCATTTATAATTGGATAGTGGGTCAAGGCCTAGGGAGGGTGGGTACAAGGTTTCTTCATTGGAGTTTGGGTTAACATATACACAAGTTTTGTAACCCCTTGTTGCACCTCTTCATTGGTCCATGACTCTTTGACTATAGTGACTATCTAGGGAATGCATAAGAGAATCTTAACTATACTAGCAACCTTAGACGTCTAGCCCCTCTTTGCCACTGTACTAAGTGGCGATGTTAGTTCTACTTTCCTTTTTTTTATATGAGTTGGTTCCCACTGCATAGCTAATGGATCATCATATAAAATAATAACTCTATCAAATTCCTCATTAGTTTCATGTATATTTCTTGGGAAAAGAAAGAAACTCCCTTGTTATGTTGCATTGATGGTGACTCCTGGCTATTTTTCCACCTCTTCTATAAAAACCATTATAGTGAGGATGAAGGGTAGGTAATTTACTTCAATTCTATCACTACCTACCATGACAGGCCTAACATAGTCGCTATCCCACATGGATTCAAAATTTAACCACTTTTGATAATGATTGATGACTCTAGTGGGGAACTAGAATTGGTAATGCGTGACCTTGACCATTTTGTTATACTAAATAGTAGATGCACTTTCATTGAATTCTAGGTGGTCAATGTCCTTCCTTGCCATCAATGGCTTGAATGCTATTGAAATCAAGACCCTTTTAGGTTGAAGTAGCTCATGGCCTTTTGGCACTTCCACTTGAACATGGAAAATGAAAGTAGAAAATAACCATAGTTGAAATCCAATGTTTTTTTATGGGCTTATTGATGGCTTTGCTAAACTCATCCAGGATGAATTGCAACTACTTAAGGAACTTTCCTTCTACACAAGCCTTTGTAGTTGAAAGGATGTCAAGGTTTGATCTGGATTTATGTAGGAAAACAATGAAATACAGAAATACACATAAATGCAGAGATGCAATGAAAATAAAACTTCATTTCATTATCAACAAATGACTGAAATATGCTTACAGACAGAATGAAAATAAAATAGCTAGGGCGTTGGTAGCTTATCTATGAGAAAAGATGTGGCAGCTACTAGCCTATGAAATCTGTGTTAAAATGAGGCTCGAAGGCCTATATATTATTGAGAAACAATGGAAAACCCTGAACATACAAAAACCTAACCCTAGGAGATGAAACGCCAGAATATGGGCCCTGTCGGTGTAAATTGGTACATCAATTTCCTGGGGTCGTAACTTTGGCATCCTATCTCAGTTTGATGCACATGATACATCGTTAGAAAGATCTATCCGAGGAATACACCACTGAAAACAAATATTGAGTCTAGAACGAACTCATATTTGCCAAAGCATTTGATGCCAATAAACTTCGTTTAAGGCCTCAAAAGGACTCCAGAAGTTCAGGACCTAAAAAATTGCTAAAAATAGTAAATTGTGTTACAATTAAGGAAACTGAAAAACCGAAAGAAACAATGGTGCAAGTCTAAGTGGAATAGGCGGGTGGCCACCAATATCCACCTGGATCATTCCTCCCCCCTTAGGAAGCAATGGTCCCCATTACGTTGAGTTCCTCCATGAGATGATGAAACTTCTGCTGAACTTGGACCCTGGTGAGCCACTTGCCCTAGTGAAGGAGTTGGCCTGCTTTGACAACTCGATATAGCTGGATCCTCTTTTAGCAGGTGTTCTTGATCTCTGTGTCCATAATCCAATTAGTTGTGTCTTGTTCCATGCAATCTGGGTTT
>JASDQU010815707.1:4939-17874 GCA_032191745.1 Picea mariana
CACGATCCTTGACTCTGGAAGAAAGTACTCGAGGAGAACGGATTGTTAGAACGTTCGGATCACCCGAACGTCGAAGTCCCGAAGTAAACCAAGACTGTTCATCTGGAAGGATGTGTGGCACACGATCCTTGACTCCAGAAGAAAATTCTCCACGAGAAAAAGGCTGCAGAAACATCTGAAGCTCCTGAGTGTCGAAGTCCCAAAATTAAAGTAAGTTGTTGATTTACAACGAACACGTGGCGCCTGATCTAGAACTCCGAGTACATAGTACTTCGGGAGGAAAGGTTGTGTGAGCATCCAGGACTCTCAAACATTGAAGTCTTGAAGTGAATCAAGACCATCGAAATCCCCAAGGACACGCGACGTCGGATTGTGAACTTTGGAGAATTTCCATTCTGGGGAAATTCATGCGGTGGTTGTCATGGTTCCTGTTGTTTTGGTATCTGGTCACAGCTCATGGTGATATGCAAGTATAAGTGGAATGGAAGAACCCGAAGGACATAGAAGAGGATATTTTCCAGTTCTGAGTTTAGTTCGGAGCATGGAGGTCATGGCTGGAAATCCCTAGAAGAGAAGATTGGAGTAGAATCCCCAAATGAGTACATCAATTCTCTGTACTCATTAGTCCACTGGTAAAAAGTGATTCGGCCTTAATGTTATATTCCCTGTAGACGTGCTCGAATATTATTTGAAGAAAGGATTTGATTAAATCCTTTATTCTAGACTTCCATCCCTCAATAGTACTTGACTGAAGTCTACCTCTATTAGAAATCCAATCAATTAATACGTTTGAATCACCCAGGACTTGGAGTCTACGGAAAGACAGATGTAAATCCAACTTGAGTGTTGCCCATACTCCCATTAACTCATCTCTAGTATTTGTGCCTCTCCCACAATTAAAAATCCATTTATAAATAGTTAATTCTGATGTTTTAAAGACTCCACTAGCCCCACATTTTTGGTCATCTAGTTGTGCAACTCCATCAAACCAAGTTGTGGTAATAACCCTTTTTGAATAAATCGTAATAGAACGCAAAGGGGTAGACTTTTGGGATTTTAATCCACTATTATGAAAGCCTAAAGTTTTATAAATCATTGTGTGGATTGTTGGCTTTTTCTCCTCGAAAATTGTTGCATTCCTCTCTAACCAAATAAACCAACATATGTGTGTAGCAATCATTGTTGGGACAAACTTTTCTTTCACACAGATTTTAAAACATTCATTCAAGTTATTCCCTTTCCAGTTGTTTTTAAAGCTCTGAATCGTGGCCAATATTTCCCACACTAAAATAGAAAAGGACTAGTGAATGAAGAGGTGACTAGTGTTTTCAATCTCTTGAAGACAGAGATGACACTGAGACGGTCCTTCCCATCCTCTAAATTTTAGCATTTCCCAAGTTAAGATCTTATTCTCTGCTGCCAACTGAATGAAACATTTTATTTTGAGTTGCATGTCCCATTTCCATAAATCTTATCTCCACCCTATTACCTTTTTTAATCCTTGTGTAGAAATCAAAGCTTAATAAGTATTCTTTACAGTGAGGATTCGTAAGTTATCGCCTCCGGTCCACAGAAGTTCATATTCTCTGAAAGGAACCTGAGTCGATAAGGGCCCTCCGAAACTGATTCCATTCATCTTATAAAGCACCTCTAAATCCTAAATCGGTACTAGAGAACCCCAAGGAGGAAGAGTGATTGTCTGTGAGCCTCCTTGCTTGCAAGAGAGAGGTGATATTTCATTTTTTTTTAATTCAGATAGAAGAGTTAAAGAGATGAAAGACTTATCACCCATTCCTAAGATCTTGCCTCTACCAAGAGAAATGAGATGACTTGAACCAACGACCAGCTTAACCAATGTGTGATCAAATGGATTGATTTCAATAGACCTCTCCAAAATCTAGAAGCCGTATTTAGGTGGAAGGTAGGAGATCTGAACCAATTTTTAACCATAGTATGGGAAAGGTACTTATCAATAACCACTTTGTGCCAAATACCATTACACATCAAAACATGCAAGAGAAAATTTGCAGCCAAGGCCTTGTTGAAATCAAAGATATTCTGCAGACCCCATCTTCCATATTTCTTTGGAAGTGTGAGAAGTTCCCACTTGCATAGATGAAAGTGTTTTGTTTCACTATTTCCTTTCCAATGAAAATTGAACATAATTTTTCTCAGATTGTTTAACACAGTATAAGGGATGGTCTCTAGAGACATCTAGTACATCGGTTGTCTTTCTAACACAGAATTCAATAAGGTAAGGCGCCCTCCCAAAGATAGCCACCTGTAGCACCAATTTCCAATCCTTGACACACTGCAACCCAGTTTTCAAGTGATAACCAAGATATTTGAAACCAACAGAGAGATTAGAGAAAGTAAAAGGCATAAGCATTTTGTAAGGAGCTAAATCCAGAGATGACAGTCCTTCATGGAGAGCCGAAGATTTTGGTTCATTAACCTTAAGACCAGAAGCTGAAAAAAACAGATTAACTATCTTGTCGAACCCACCATTCACTTCAAGTAGCATTTGACATAATAATGGCATCATCTACAAAACAAATATGAATAATTTTAATATTTCTGGAGAATTTTATACCATTTAGCAAATCGTCAAACTGGCCATCTTTTAGTAGAAGGTTGATACCTTCCATGACCAATATAAATAACAGAGGCGATAACAGGAAACCTTGGTGGAGTCCTCTGCCACTTTTGAAGAAATCAGTGACCTCCCCATTTAATAAAACAACAAAGGATGAGGAAATGACACAACTCATAATCCAATTAGTCATATCAACACCCAGACCAATTTGAATTAAAATCATCCTTAAAAGATCCCAATTGATGCAATCGTAGGCCTTTTGAATATCCAATTTCAGTACCATAGATTTTAATTTTTTTTCTTTTTATACTATGGAGGCATTCATGTACTGTCCCAATAGAACCCTGGATTCGACGGCCTTTCAGAAATCCCAACTTCTCTTTTGAAAGTGATCTGGACAGTAATGGCTTTAACCTGTTTGCTATGATCTTTGTAATTATTTTGTAACAAAGGTTGCATAAGTAAATAGGCCTGTAATCCCCAAAAGTTTGAGGCTTATTTACTTTTGGGATTAAGGCTAAAAAAGTTGAATTAAGACCACCGAAGATAATACCTTTTATTCTCGCTTCTTCCACCATTTCTAATAGGTCTCCCCCTACCAGATCAAAGTAATGTATAAAAAAATCTACCGTCCAACCATTGGGCCCTCGGCTCTTTTCATGCTTGAACATAGATAAAACCACTTTAAGTTAACCCAAAAGAATCGGACTGTACAAGGCCTATGCTTCAATTTCAGTGACAAACCTGGAGAAAATACTATTGATGGGTCTCAAATCCCTAGTTCAACAGTAGGAACCAAACCCGCCATCGAGGCCCAATTAGACTCTGTAGCGTTTGGAATGGAATGGTTCTCCAGATCTTGCGATCCGGCCAATTAATCGATGGGATTTAACGTTTTCTTGTGAAGGCTCTTCCTTCAGTTTAGACTATCTCTTTTTGTATTTTCTCTTGGATGGGACCGATGTGAGGTGTAATCCGGTATATACCAACTTGGAAACAAACAAAATTAAGTTCTAACTATTGGGGAAGAGGTTGAGCTTGGGATAACCCACTACTCAAACATGCAGACAACAATTCTATACCACGGGCCTAATAATAATACGTTAACCATGTGAGCATCCAATTACTGTCTGAGACTACTAATTATCATAAAGAAAACACATATGCAATAAGATAATGGCAAGCAAAATAATTCATCTACCATAATCATTCATCACATAATCACAAAACTTTTCATTATCTTCATCATTAAATAAAAGAACAGCCAAGCATTGCACCAGATAACTTGACAATAAATTGGACAGCTCTTACTTGTTACATCTATTCATGAAACGAGATAGGAAATAGTTCTTCTCTACGTCCACTCACATGTGAATTTGATGAAAATAACTTTGTCTTTGGTCCAGAAGGACTTTTCAATTCATAACAACTTCAAAATAATTCTCAACAACCAGAAAGAAAGAGTTCTTGCAACAACCATCGACCTCTAACTAATTGGTCGATGTCTTTATTTATAATGTAAAGTTTAACCAAAATTAACAGCTAAGTGCAGTTTAAACAAAACAAAATTTTCCACGTGGCGTCCTATACTAACAGTTTCTTTAACAGTCAGCTTGAGATATCTCTTGAAAAGGGTGATTTCTCTCATACTCAAACCAACTGATAAACAAATCTTCACAAGTTTGGGCCCATGGAAATTTGTGTTGTTCCATCGGCGCTGCATGTATTCCTCTGATGTCCATCACATGCATCTGGTACTTCACTAGACTGGAGTTCAATTGTTGTAGAATGGTTTGAGCTCTGATTGGATGCTCTGCAAATCGTTTCACTTGCCCTGGCCTCGCGTCGGTCATCTTTGCGAGCTCTTCAGTCCATAGCAAATCTTGTTTGGCATGTGACTCAACTACGTCGCTTAGGTCGATGAAGTTGTCGGGGGTGTCGAACTCGATGAGTCTGATATCCTTCATTACTTTATTAATTTTATCCCAGTGCTTCTTGCATCTGATCCACTTCTCTTGTATTTCTTGGTGTGGGTCCCTAGAAATCTTAGCCCAGTACTCAACTGATCGTTTCATGCGATTAATACTACTTTTGCCTACCATTTGAATGTCATGTTCTTCTTTGTCTCGGCCCTGTTGGACTGCACCAATGTACTCGAGTCTTTCTACTACTTGTTGCGCCCTTTCATACCATCATTCCATATCCTTACATGTCACGAGTGCCATGAAAGTGTCTTCCTGGAGCTCAGCTATTTTCGCAGTTAAAATGTGTCTTTATTTCTTGAACTCGTTGTAAACTTCTTCAAACTCACCTTTAAAGTACACAGTGGTCTGTGTGGTGCCTTTATAGTATTCTTCCATATGACGCAAGTGTTATAGCTACTTTAGGGCAGCGGCTAGCTCCTTTTCATCCCTTTTGGCCCTGTCCAGGGTGGCCTCTGAGAGTGCCTTCCCCACGTTGATAAGTTCAGTCGTCCCAATGTCTATTGTGTTTATCAAGTTCTACTCTGTAATAGCAAAGACGGAGTGATCCAACGTGATCTTTCTTTTCTTTGCAATCCTTCGAACAATGGACTTTCTCTTTTGATCGTAGGAGATCGCATAGATATCTACTACCTCGTCTACTGGCTCGGGTATCTGGTGATCGCCCCATGTGAGTATGTTTCTCAGGCTACCAGTGGTGTATACTTGTTCAATATCGGGCTCCTGAACTTCCTCGTTGTGCCTCGAAAACCCGGCCTCTACCTGTCACTCGTTGGGGGTTTGAGTATTGAGAGGAATAGAGACGTTGGGTATAGAATTATTACTTACTTTCTCGTTGGCCACATAACTATTGATTTCCTTTCACGGGGATTCTTTTTATGGTTCATCCAATTTAGGCTTTTCCTTCATATCTTCTCTGGTCTCCGATATGTCGGGTTCCTTTGTTTCGAGGCCACTTTCAGCTTCTGTTTCCTTTTGTGAGACATCCTTTGTTTTCACTTCGGGCTCAGGAGAAGAAGTCTTCTCAGGTTGTTTTTCCTCTTGGCCACGCACAGGGTTGTTGTGAGATGAATCTGGGATTTCATCGTCACTATATATAGTTATAAGTTTTCTCAAAGGATTAGGATCGCGTGTTTCTACTGACACCCGACCTATCTCTGGTTGAGTCGTCATGCCTATCGGTGAATCGATCTATGATGTTGTAGATTCAGGGTTGTCTGACCCATTGGTGTTACCAAGGTTTGTAAAATCGAGGCCGCTTGGCTCCTTCGGGATTCCTTTTGGGCTATCGGTTGGAAGCCTAGGTGTTATGATGAGGTCTAGATTATCCTGCATTTGCTTCATTAGCAGTTGAGCCTGCTGCCACATAAGTACCCCCATACCCTATACAACTTGAACCTCAGGGGAATCCTTGATTTGTACCGGGGATTCTTGATAAACTTCTTCCGCTTCGATGGCTTCTTGGGGATCACCCATTGCTTCTCTCGGTTCAGATGCTACCCTTCCTTCTCGGGTCCTGAGAATTTCTTGAGCCATTTTCTCCAAGGAAGTCGCTTTCTCCTCCCAACGCATGGCCTTGAATCTAGTTTTTTTAGGATCAACCATCCCTACTGCCACCTCATTCCAATCTTGGGTGTTTTCGGTGAAAATTTCATCTTCAAACCAATCATGGGCATAAGGCCAATAGGATGATACTTGCAATGCATGTTTTAGGACCAGACACTTGGGATCATGCTTGCGAAAATGGCCAGTCTAGAATCAGAATTCCAATTGAATTAGCCCTTATTTCTTAGCCTACGCAGTGTCCTTGACCATGTAGAAACCAATATGAAACCCATAAGGTATGAAGGCCCACTTCTTGTCTTTTACTAAAGTGGTGTTATAGCCTTGCAGAATGGTCTGATAACATATTTCCCATAATACTAATCGATCGAGGACATATATGGATAACAGATGGGGTGCCCTTGTGGTGCCAAAAACCTTGATGTAGGTCTCACGCTCATCTAGATACCAGTGACCTACTTTTGATACAACCTTTTTTGCTTCATCCGAAAGCCTTGGGCACTCTTTCTTGAACAGCAAGGA
Organism: Picea mariana; assembly: GCA_032191745.1. Classification (NCBI taxonomy): domain Eukaryota; kingdom Viridiplantae; phylum Streptophyta; class Pinopsida; order Pinales; family Pinaceae; genus Picea; species Picea mariana. The sequence goes on from JASDQU010815707.1 coordinate 11,603, forward strand.
ATAAATGCATGCAATAAACTGGTCACAAATAAGAGAAAAGGATTTCTTGTACTTGTTTTCCCATAAGATGTTGAAGTATACATGGACTAGGAGCTCGAAGGAGTCCCAATTTAAGTTCATTCTAGAAAAAATGTTCCTGGCGTAGATGACATCCAGCAGATATGAGGCCATGTAGAAGGAAAGGGTTTCTCCCTCTTTTGGCATCTGGGCTTGTTGTATGCAAGTGCTCAGTTGTTTGGTGATGATGGCACCCCAATTGAAGCTCGTGCCTGAAATGGCTACCATATAAGCTAGAGGCATTCAAGCCTCTGAAAATTGGGAGCAATATTTCTCCCCATGCAATCTACAGAGGAGAGCCATCAGGTATATATACGGCTCCCTTAGGTTAGCCATTGGGTACCAACCGGAGGTCTGATTGGTGAAATTTTTATCTTCTCTCCACCAAGATGCCATAATATTGTTGGTGTTGTGCTTCTGATAGAAACTCAAAACAAATTCAATGCTTAAATGTTCCTCTGGTTCTATGAGTTTGTAGTAACTCTGAACTTCTATTGGGAGGAAAACACCAATGCATCTGCCATTTTCGTCCTTAATTAAAAACCTATGTGCATCAGTGTGATCAATAAGCCATTTCAAGAGTTCAATGCAGGGAAACACCGAAGTCCTTCTTGCCACCATGTGAAAATAGGCCTTGCAGACATTCGAGACAACTTCATCGTTGAGTCTTCTCGTATCAGGATCGTTGTACGGGGTATACTCGAGGGGTTCTTCCTTCTTTATTTTATTAAAAAATTATCCCTAGTGAGGAAATATTGTTTTGGCCCCAATGTTCACCTCTGTGTTTCCAAAGGTCGAGGGATGGACGCAAGCCTTCTTGGTGGTTGTCTTAATGACGGGCACGAGTTTGGAGCGAATTCCAATTGCCTTACAATTGTTGGGGAGGAACCTTCTCCTGCCTCTGGTTCTTGCAGCTTTGGTGCTCTTGGGGATTTCCTGGTGGTGGGTTTCTTCGAAGGCATCATTCCTGAAACTTAAAATGGTCCTTTAAACATGCGTACAGAGTAGCGTTGGGTGGAAACATATGAAATCAACCGTAAAACACCATAAGTCGATACATACCTGTAATGCTTGCTAAAAAGTTTGTTTAATACTCACTGAACCTTGGAAGACTTCTCTAGATTTCTAGCATTGCTCCTCTGTGTTCTTTGAACGCCTTGCCATGCATAATAGGTTCATACACAATGAATCAAAAGAATATAATGGGAGATATCTTATCAGTCATATCAATTAGTTAATACGAGTAATGAATGCAATTCAAAACAAACTATCATTGGATCTCTGCAAATAAATTCTAACTTGGTTGACGGTGGAGGCGCGGAGGGAGATGCATTGTATCGACAGGCTTAAATTGTCTCGTTTGATTTGCGCACAAATTAGAAACTAATGCACGATCCACGAATTAACTAACATTTTAAATGCGTTGTACCTAACATATCTTATGACTGAAACATCTCATCACGTCATGTCTCTCTGATGGACAGATCGGGGATCGATGATATCCTTGTGTAATTTTCCATTGGTGCCCTCCTGAGACAACCTCTGGTTCCGAAAGGTATCGTGGATCGACGATCAGGGATAGTTCGAGTGCGTAGTTTCTTTGTGGGTTATCACCTTCATAAATCTCCGACGCCAAAAACATTTCGAGAGTTGCCGATACCACTCTTTTACTTGCACAATGCTTACTCTTCTTGTTTTTCTGCTGATGCCGAACGGATCGGTCTTTGGCGATATCTTTAGTGAATCTTATTCACGGAGACAAGAGACCTCCTTCTACCGACGCCAGTGAAATTCGACGCTCAGCTATTTTGGTTTTCTCAAGTGATTTTTGTCACTTTTAATCTTTCCCGATGTCAAATTTCCTAATCGCGTTGGGGAAAACTTTAGACTATCGATTCCTTAAGTAAATGTTAGTCCCTTTTAAAGTTAAGATGATTTTCACATGTTCAAGCATACTTTAAACGACTCAACATGAAGACTTAAATGATAAGCATGGGCAACAATTTCATACTGAAGCGCAATCAGACAGTACAAAAGTTCAAGTGGTACCCAAAAAGTAAATTTTTGACATAGACATTTTTAGGGTGTGTTGAGTGCTCAACAAATGGTGATTCACTGGGCGAAAGTAGAATCTTTGTTCCTTCTCCAAGGCTTGGCTGATACAGAGGTTGATGGAGAACCTTGATTGGTTTTGAATTCGAGCCTCTTTTACCTTTTCACTTTGAACTTCTTCGGTTGATGCTTCCAGTTCTACCCATGGGGTTTTAACCTTTATTCCTCCTTCATTCCTATAACCCTAACTCATGCGCCTTTAGACAAAAATCTAGCAAAGTATTCACTAGCATGAAGCCTTTAGTTACCTTTGATTACTTGCTATGGTGTTGCTCTGTTGCGAGCGAGCATCCTTAGCCACGATGGAGTCACCCCGACATCACAGACCTTGCTCCATTACCAGCGAGCGTCTATAGCCCCGACGGAGATATCTTTATACCCTCTCCCATTGTTCACTCGTTTGCTATAGTTTAACTTTATTTCGGCAGAATGCCCTGAGCGAGTGAGAGAGGATGACGTATGTTTTAATTTGAAAAGAGAGACGGCTAAGGTGAATTCTTTGCTATCTTTGACTTCCGGGTTCATGTAGTCCTTTTTGGCTTTCCAACTTTCCCTCATGGTCTTACCAAACCACTAAGCAGACACTTCTGACATTTCTCCAAAGTTGTTCATTTGCGCAGGTTGGGTAGAGGACTCTTCAAAGTGACGGTAGGTTCCTGGATGCTTCTTGTGTTGTTTGTGAGTGATGAGTTAGGAACAAAGTTCATTATGTCGCATTATTTGATGTCAACCATTGTCTTGCTAAACAAAACCTTCAAAAGTGCGGAAAACAAAACTGCAAAAAGAAAATAGAGCAAAATCGCAAAGATCTATTTAGAACCGAAATCATGAAAACAACATACAAACAAAATGGATTTTTTGTTTTTTTGTTTTTTGTTTTAATGAAATATTATTACTAGAAATATTGTTTTAGGGCCTAGCCATTCACTGGAAGGGCATCATTTTCCCCCCTTAGATTCTGCAATTGATACGTGCCTGCCCCAATCTTTTCAGCCACTTGGAAAGGTCCAAGCCATAGATTTTGAAACTTAGAATGCTTCCCTTTCAGTTCATTTGCTCTGTCCCACTTCAGGACTAGGTATTCTACTTCGAAGTTCTTCTCTTTAGCCTTATGCTTATCAAACCATATTTTCACTATCTGTTGGTGAGCTAGGAATTTTGACTTAGCCTTTTCTCTTTCTTCCTCCAGCATGAGCAGAGTGTTGATTCTTCGTTGTATGGTCGATGAAGGCTCCTCGCTGGAATATTGGGCTAGTTGAAGAGATGGAAGATAGATCCCATTTGGGAGGATGGATTCTTTCCCGTAGACCAGAAAGTAAAGGGAATTTTCGATAGCTTATTTGGGTGTGACTCTATCGGACCACAGAACGTTATGAAGTAGATTATGCCAATTCCTTTGGTTATCTACAACCATCTTTTTTAATATCCTCACTAGGTTCTTGTTAGTTGATTCTTCCACATTGTTTCCCTAGGGATAATAATTTGTCGAGTACCTAATTATGATTCCTTTGTCAAGAGAAAAATCTATCAAAAAGGTGGAATAAAAATAAGCAGCATTATCAAAAACTAGGATAGAAGGGACACCAAAACTTGTGATCAGTTGTTGTTCTATAAATTGGATCACTAATTTTTCGTTTACATGAGTCAAAGGGATGGCCTCCACCCATTTCATGAAATAATCGGTAGTAGTAAGAATGTACTTATGTTGTCTTGAAGAGATGGGTGTAATTTATCCTATGATATCCAACCCCCATTGCTCAAAAGGCCTCGATACAGTCACAGGTTGGAGTGGGATTGTTGCTCTCTTCTCCTTCCCTATGCTCATTTGACAGATTTTACAGTTTCTAGTGTAGGTATGAGCATCTTCAAACAAGGTGGGCCAATAATAGTCGACTCTCAGAATTTTATAAGCGGTGGTGTTTCCTACGAAATTTCCCTCGGTAGGGCCATCATGGAGATCCTTCAGCACTTTGCCTGCATCTTCACGTTCGAGACATCTTAATATTACCCCATCACAATTGATTTGGAAGAGTATTGAACTTATAAGGCGATATTGTGCAGATTTTAACCTGAGAGATCTCCTTTCCCTAGGTTTGAGATTTTCCGGAAAAGTCCCATGGTGTAGGAGATAAGTTAAATCCTTATACCAAGACTCTTGTCCTGGGGAGATGTATGATACTTCACCACACCATAGTGCCATTTCATTATCCCATTCAAAATCTTCATTTACTTGGTCTTGGGCTTCGGCTGCAAGCCTGCATAACCCTTGTCCTTTTACTAGTTTGGCAGGTTTTATATCTAGATCAAATTCTTGGACTACTTCCATCCAGTTCCCTCTTCTTCCTCCCATTTCTTGTTGGGTAAACAAGGATTGGACTACAAGGTGTGGCACAATCACTTTAGTGTGGTTCTTGAGGATGTAAGACCTGAAATGTTTTACTACCTTATATACCGCATAGGCATGTTTGTCTATAGAAATATAATTGAGCTCAGATCCTTGAATATTAGTACTCATGAATGACATGGGGTCTCGTTGTTGTCATCATCCTTCTGAGTCAAAACTGTGGCTAACGATTGGTCAGAGGCGAAAGTATAGAGGAAGAAGTCTCTATTGAAATCTTGACTTCGCAACACCGACGCCCGGGATATAGCGGCTTTGATACTACTGAAAGCACCTCTTCGCTCATCATCCCACTTAAATTCGGCATCCTTGCGAATCATATTTTGTAAGGGTTTGATGATTTCCGTGAAATCGAGAGTGAATTTCCTCACAAAATTGATTTGCCCAAAAAAGGACTGCATAGATTTCTTGTTATGGGGAAAGAGGAGTTGAGCTATGGCCTTAATCCTTTTTGGGCCTATGCAAATACCTGTTTAAGATATAACGTGACCTAACAACTTACCTTCCTCGACACCAAAGATGGTTTTCTTAGGGTTTAAGGATATACCATATTTCCTACACCTTTCGAAAATTTGAGTTAAGTGTTGGATGTGCTCTTCTCTATTCTTTGAATACATTGTTACATCATCTAGATATACTAACACGCATTTATTGATTAGTCCCTAGAAAGCTATGTCCATGGCCCTTTGGAAGGTTTCTCCTACCTTAATTAACCCAAAAGGAATTCGTTTATAAGCGAAGGTTCCCCACTTGGTTCGGAAGGTGGTTTTTAAATGGTATTCCTCTGAAACCAGAACTTGGTTGTAACCTAAGAAACCATCTAGTAGAGAGAAAATCTTTGATCCAGACATAGTCTACAGGATTTGCTCCATCGACGAGACTGGGTAATTGTCCTTTTCTAAAGCTCTGTTGAGGTTCCTAAAATCTACGCATAGGTGGATCTCTCTCGACGTTTTCCTCACCGGGACAAGATTTGTTACCCATGTGGAATGCCTAACCTGGAAAATGATCTTGGCATCTAAAAGTGTTTTTAGTTCCTAATACATGAGAGGTTCCAGGGATGGGTGATACTTTCGGAGCTTTTGTTGGAAAGGTTTCACTTCAGGTTTTAACGAGATAGTGTGTTGAATGATGTGGGTATCATACATTTTCAGATATCGATAGGACCATGCAAAGACATCTTGGTATTGTCTAAACAATTTGAGATAATATTTCCTTTCCTCTTTGGATATAGTCTTGCCGAGATTCACATTATTTGGGTTTTCTGACGTTCCAAGATTTATAGTTTCATGCAGGGGACAAGAGCTACCAGTCTTTTCATTTTTAGGCCCCTTAAATCGCTCTTTTAGATCAAATAGATTTTCTAGATTCACTATACCTTTTGGGATTGTGTGAGACTTTGATTTATCAATAGGTTTTCCTGTCCTAGGATCCGTCTCTGTTGATTTCTCTTGGAACACTTCATCATAAATAGCCAAATCTTTGAAATTGTCTTTGTTACTCGAGAATTTTATGATATGTTCATCTCCTTCAAAGACTTTCCAATTAGAAATGTTATTTGGCACCGACGGTTTGTAGAGCATATCCATAGTGAATTGGGAGGCTTCATAATCTTCCAGAGGCAACAACCTAGAAGCCGTTGTGACCAAGGATTCAACAAGAATATTCTTTTCTCTGGGGATCGCTGTAATATTGAAGGCTT
>JASDQU010815707.1:24690-36500 GCA_032191745.1 Picea mariana
TTATCATAAATTATTGACGAAAGCGAAATGGAGTCTACTAAGGAAAAAGGAATGTTTTCTTATGAAGGTTGTCGCACTTCATGTTTCGGGTTATTTACATTAAAGGGAAATATTCGAGGAAAAGAAGTTAACATCGTTGTCAGCATGACCCAGGATGAGAATTCTATTAATATTAATTTGGTGAATCAATTATTTATTTTGGAGCATAACATAAGTGAAAAGACAAATATTTTTTGCAAGAGACAATATAAAATTAAAGACGTGTAAGTAACAATTGATGATTATGAATATATATCCCAATTCAATGTTACAACTCTGTTTCAAGAAGAGATTGACATCATTCTCGGGTTACACTGGTTAACAAAACTAGAAACCTTCATTTTAAACACGGAAAAAAAGTTTGTGACTTTTCCCTATAAAAAGAAGATGATGACTCTTCAAGACATTACTATGAGGTCAAAATCGATAACACCTTCATCAAATGACTTTAAAGATATCTCGAAGGTGATCCTTCCAGATAATTAGAACTTGATATCAAACATGCAAAAATAATATGATGAAGTTATTGCTGATAAAAACCAAGAAATATCTCGCTTAAAAAATCATAGTGAAAAACTACTTACTCAAATTAGGAAGTCAAGGGACACAAAACAACGTGTCCAGGAGTTGGAGCAAGAGAATCAAGATCTCGGGAAGAAATTATCAGGAAATGATGAAGAAGCTTCTCGTTTGAAAAACCTTAATCAAAATTTGCTTGAAGAAATTAAAAAGATGAAAGATGAAAAGCTCAAGAATCGAAATATTATAAATAAAGTTGGCAAATCAGAAGATAAAGAAGAAATTTCTACCTAAGGGTTCATAATCAAGATTTATTAACACAAATTAAAAATTTGAAGCATGATAAGAAGACTTTACAAGAAAAGCTAGATCACAAAACATCATTCGTCGATAAGGAAACAATGACAGACCCAATCAACATTACAACTCAAAAGGAGGCAAATCCAGCTGATGTAAAGAAGTTTTCAAATGTCGAGGTACCAACAAGCCAGAGATATCAAGAAGACTCAATTCCAAAATTTAATCAACAAAAAGCTACAAGTATACGAAGTAAGGATCGAGTTGCAAGGATGCCTTACCAACATCCTAATCATAAAAATCGATACTTTAGCCAATCCTTGTATCAACAGAAACAAATGACCAATATGTCGAAGAATATTACTTCCACTACAAGTGATGCTCAAAATAGAAGCTATCATGGGAGTCGAAATGCATCAAGTTCTTTCCAAGAACCCTATAAACTCCCCATGCAAAAGATCGAATTAGGATGGGCAAACTCCTTTACAATGCGACAGTTCTACTCAGCGCTTAGAAAATCCTATCATCTCAAGTCCTCAACGATTACTAACTCGATAATGAAGAATCAGGTGACAATAATTACAAGCTAGAGCAACAGATAAGTCTTCCATAAAGTATGCTTTGAGGACAAATCATTTTAAGGGGAAGGCAATGTTATGAACATAAATATACATAAATAGATATTCATAACATAATAATTAATTAATAAATAATAATAATTATTAATAATGAAAGGTCATGTCTCAAAGGAGATGACTATTGGTTAAGGGCACCCCTGCATGGGTATATAAACGAGCCCTCTTTCTCAATTGTAATCATCTTATATCATCTTATCTTATCTATTCATATTTTATACATTATTCCTTCATGGATTATTTTGTTATATTCCAAGTATTTTGGATAATTCTTGTGTGAGCAAACTTTGTTCGTCTCAGTATATATACGGCTCCCTCGGGTTAGCCATTGGGTACCAGCCGAAGGTTCGGTTGGTGAACTTTTTATCTTCTCTCCACCAAGCTTCATAATCTTGTTGGTGACGTGATTCTGATAGAAACTCAAAACAAATCCAGTGCTTAAATGTTCCCTTGAGTTTGTAGTAACTCTGAAATTATACTAGGAGGAAAACCCCGATGCATCTGCCATTGTCGTTGTTAATTAAACACCTATGTGCATCGGTGTGATCAATAATCCATTTCAAGAGTTCGATGCAGGGAAATATAGGAGTCCTGCTTGCCACCATGTGCAAATAGGCCTTGCAGACATTCGGGAGAACTTCATCATCAAGTCTTCTTGTATCAGGATCGTTGTGTGGGGTATATTCGAGGGGTTCTTCCTTCTTGATTTTCTTAAACAATTCTTCCCAACAAGGGAATATTTTTTTGGCCCCGATATTCGCCTTTGTGTCTCCAAAGGTCGGGGGTTGGACGAAGGCCTTCTTGGTGGTTGTCTTAATGACGAGCATCGGTTTTGGAGTGAATTCCAATTTCCTCACAACTGCTGGAGAGGAACCTTCTCCCGCCACTTGTTCTTGTAGATTTGGCACTCTTGGGGATTTCCTGGTGGTGGGTTTCTTCGGAGGCATCATTCCTGAAATTGAAAACGGTCCTTTAAACATGTGTACAGAGTAGCGTTGGGTGGAAACATATGAAATGAAGCGTAAAACACCATAAGTCGATACATACCTGTAATCCTTGCTAAAATTGTTGTTTAATACTCACTGAACCTTGGAAGTCTTCTCTAGATTGCTAGCATTGCTCCTATGTGTTCTCTGAACGCCTTACCACGCAGAATAGGTTCATACACAATGACTCAAAAGAATATAATGGGAGAGATCCTATCAGTCGTATCAATCTTTTAATATGAATAATGAATGAGATTCAAAACAAACTACCATCTGATCTCTGCAAATAAATTCTAACTTGGTTGACGGCAGAGGGAGATGCATTGTATCGGCAGGCTTAAACGGTCTCGTTTGATTTGTGCATGAATTAGAAACTAATGCACAATCCATGAATTAACTAACATTTTAAATGTGTCATACCTAACATATCTTACAGTTGAAACGTCTCATCACGTCATGTCTCTCTGGTGGACAGATTGGGGATTGGTGATATCCTTGTGTACTTTTCTATTGGTTCCCTCTTGAGACAACCTCTGGTGCTGAAAGGTATCAGGGATCGACAATCAGGGATAGTTCGAGTGCGTAGTTTCTTTGCATTTTATCACCTTCGTAAATCTCCGACGCCAAAAACATTTTGGGAGTCGACGATCGGCGATGCCACTCTTTTACTTGCGTGACGCTTACTCTTCTCATTTTTCTACCGATGCCGAATGGATCGATCTTCAGCAATATCTTTAGTGAAGCTTATTCACGGAGATGAGAGACCTCCTTCTAGCGACACTGGTGAAATTCAACGCTCAGCTATTTTGGTTTTCTCAAGCAATTTTCGTCACTTTTAATCTTTCCCAGTGTTGAATTTCCTAAGCACGTTGGGGAAAAATTTAGACTATTGATTCCTTAATTAAATGTTAGTCCCTTTTAAAGTTAATATGATTTTCATGTGTTCAAGCAAACTTTAAACGACTCAACATGAAGACACAAATGATAAGCACAGGCAGCAGTTTCATATTGAAGCGCAATAAAACAGTGTGAAAGATCAAGTGGTACCCAAAAAGTAAAAATTTGACACAGAACTTTTTAGGGTATGTTGAGTGCTCAAAAAATACTCACCACTTTAACTTGGTCAACAATCAACGAAGGATCCTGTTCTTTGAAAAAAAAATTAAAATATTTTACTGCTTATGCTTTAATATTCTCCTTACCACTGTGAAGAAAGACCAATTCGTCTCTTATTTCCCATACAAATTTACAATTTCTCCTAAAATTGGAAAAGTTATGGAAGATTTTGGTGTTGTGATCACCACCTTTGATCCATATGGCCATACTCCATTGTCGCCAAAGTTCTTCCTTTTCCTTTAAAAACTTGTTTCTACTATGTTCAAGATTTTTAGATATAAATCCTCCTCTATGGTTTTCGAACCTCCCAAAGAGTGCTGGAGAGTATTCGTTATATCTTCTTCTAGCTTCAATAGAAATGAGTTTTCTTTTATAGTGCGTAACTTTGCCCAAAGCTTTGTTTTGGATTTCAATTCTTTAATTTTCTAGAAAATCCTTCTTTGTTTGCCATGCTCGCCAATGAATTTCAGATCTGTCCAAAGCTTATGAACCAAATCAGAGAAATCATGATATAAAAACCATTGTGAGTTAAATTTGAAAGGGTATGCCTTAAACATAGAAGAAATTTCCAACTGTAATAACACCAGATCATGGTCTGATACAAATGGATATTCCACCCATGACCTATGAAGACCAACGCTTGACAGGATATCTTCTAACACAAGGAACCTGTCCAGCCTTTTCTCAATAGCATCCAATCCAGATTGTCCATTCCTCCACGTTGGTACCACCTTCCTCGGCTCGATATCGATAAGTTTTTTGGTTTGGAAAATGGGTTTAAAAAAATTGTCCAAGGACCCCACCGAAGCCAAGCCACCCTAGGTCTCACCCGACGATAAAGTTAAGTTCAGATCCCCTGCAATAATTAGGTTTTTGTTAGATAACAGTTCGGTATCAGCAACTAGGTTCCAGAACCTTCTTTTCTCTAAACAAGGACCATAGTTATTAGGCAAATCAATCTCCCTTTTGCTATCTATACAATATCATTTCAACAAAAGTACACCAACAATGAGAAACGAAACCAAATTGTAAATTCTTGGATCCCACGAAGCCAAAAGTCCACCAGAAGTACCAAATGAATTAAACGCACAACAAACCCAATTTGGGCGGAATGCATGCATGAAAGATCTTGATTTTTGAGTCAACACCAATGTTTTCTGAAGAAATACAATATCAGGATGATTTTTTTCCAATACATGTCGAAAGGAGGCCTATTTTAGGGTGCCTTCAGTCCCTCTAAGGTTTAGAGAAAGAAAAATCATTATTTTTCACGAGCCAGGGCCTTCATTTCTCTAAGTTCCCCACTGTTAGTGAAAGGATGAGAATCAAGATCCAAGGAAGTCGAAACATTTGATTTTTTTTTAGTGCTCCTTGTCTTTATTGGCAAGTAATATATACCCAAGCCCCTATATGAGGAAAATTCTTTCCCAACCCCTTCTGCAAGTGAACGAGAAGTACTAGTCTCACCAATAGAATTACCAAGATCAATAATAGAATTACCAAGATAGACAGGTAGTTGAACCAAGGAGTTAGGATCACAAATAAAGGGTAGTAAGGAATCCAAAACCGCATGTAGGGTAGGCTCATCTTCTTCTAGTTCATGGTAACCTGGGAAGGAAGGGAAGCCATCAGGAAGTGGGCTAGTTGGAAAGGGACTGTCCAAATGATTAGTAACTGACAAAACAGTGGGAGGACCATACTGGTGTAAATCCTCAAAAGGATTTACTGGACAAGAAGGAATAGTTTCGCCACCTAGAGTACTAACCGACAAGAAAGCCTTGTCATGTTGACTCCCTGACTCTAAGTCATAACAATTTTTTTCCAACACAGAAGACACGTCTACACTAGTAGTCAGGTTTTTAAGCTAGTTCGATGCATCCAAAGCATCCTTTTATAACAGAGACAGTGTAGAATAAAGTGTAGGGAAGAGGATTTTCAACTTACCCATCACTGTACTCGATGAATCTGATAAATCAGAACCTTCCTGTGGAAACTAGAAGGAGTTAAGACCAGTGTAATCAACACTCGGGGAAAAGTACTTTGTATTTTGGATAAGTGCACAATATTTGGAATCTTCATCCTCTATTACTAAACCTTTGCAGTCACATCTCAGGTGGCCAGTGCTCTGGCAAAAACTGCACCTGAAGGGTAACCCTAAATAATCCATACATTGATGAATCTGACATCCTCTCCACTCAATATCCATGATTTCTGGAAGTCCAGTATGTATGTCCACTTCAACCAAGATTTTCCTGACTTTCCTAGACGTTGTTGAGAGTGAAGACTTGTCAACCAAGATAAAGGTGCCCAAAGAGTTCCCAATTTCTTGCAAGGCTCCTTCATACCAAAAATGCAATGGTAAACCGGGGAGAAGGACCCAAAGGTGTATGTGTTGGAAGTATTTGGTAATTGGGTCAAACGCCACCCTCCAGCATTTTAACATAAATCTACCACCACCAATAATCCAATTATTGTCCAGTAAGAGCGAAGCATCATTGGGCAAGTTACACAAAATGTCAAACCATCCTTTTGTTAAGGAAAAAATCTTGGGAGTGTATCCTAATAGTGGACTCCTGAATTGCTTAACCCAAATGGGGAGCAACCTAGTACACAGGTTCTTGTATGAGAGCCTCCCCACGAGACCACAAAAAGACAATCTACAAGTCTCCTCAATACCAACATCTGAACCCAACACCATCCTCTTCACTACCTCATCACTTTATAACCTTCTCATCTTACTTTGCAAATTATAACCTTTACAATGCTTTTACAATAAACCCACTCCCTTAGGAAATATTAAGACCCTAAGGTCTGATTGACACTTTGAATATTTTAATGAGAGGAAGATGCTCCTGCATCATTAATATATAAATGTGAAAAAATGTTATAACCAAAAGTTGTGATACAATTGTTGTATTCTTAACGTAGGATAAATTTACGACAATAAATCAAGTGAGGTATATGATATGTATGAGTAAAGTTTATTAAGAAATGATCCTTGATTGGTCATTGTGACGTAGAAGTAAAATGTGGTTTAGACTCTATAATTAAAAATATATATAGTATACCTTACTAATACTATTTTTATGAAACCTTGAGTATACTTGTGAAGGTTGTAGTAGAATACATATACTATTATATTAGATTACATAATACATATGTATGTTTCCAGTGAAAATATTAACACTAAGTGAGTGTTACAATTTTGTTGCGCTTTAGAATAAACTTTAGAAACTCTGTTAGATAATTGTTGTAGCTATCTCATGGTAGCCTTTGATCTTAAATCTCAGAGTAAGATGAATGGTGGAAATATATGGATATTGGCATTCATAAGTAGAGAATGAAATCATAAGTAAAAGAACAAAACTACATCTACAAATCCATCCTTGGAACCATTAATCCAACTACATGCAGCAAAACACAAATGACAGAATGAATAACTTGTACATGGAATTTAACATAATAGATAGAGGAATTCATCACACAAGGCATAGTATTTACCTGAGACACCCAAATCAGAAAACTATCTTTGAATGGTTGCTCAATTTTCATTTCAACAATCACAGGTTACAATGCAACTCATCACTCTATGACCATTCAATAGTTTACACAAATCCTCTTGTGCATCCTCACCTCTTGGCTAAAAAAAATCCCTTTGTGAGTCTAATTACAATTAGATATAGGTAGAGATAGGGGTAATGAGAAATGCAAAAGACTTAACCTTTCATTTCCCATTCCCAAATCTCTTCTCTTCTAATTTCATTTTTCTTTCTCATTTAATATTTTTTCTCTTATGTTATTTTCCTTAATTTTTTTTAATGGGAAATGTCCTTTTATTTTATTTAACCTTCATTAATTGTCAAATTGCACTTGGGTATTAAGTATTACAACAATTTGTCTTGTTCGGATCCATTTCAAATCATATGCATTTAAGTGTTTAAAAAATAGAAATTATGCATGGGAGAGACATGTGGATAGGTGAATAATATGCATATTAGTTAATTAAAAATTAGAAATTATGCATGAAGAGGCATGTGGATATTGCACAAGTACCATAAAATAAGAGGGAGGTTGGCCATGAGAGGCACCTTGTGCACCCTAATATTGGATGGATGTAAATATTCGTAGTTTTGTAGTGGTGGGGATTCCAAATTACTCATTGGAAGAGCTATGCAATCCATCTATGAAATGGGTATACCCCTTTCACAATTTCGATTTTGTACACATGTCCATGCATCCCTTGCATCTCAAGTGTTATAGGGGAACAAGAGTACCCTTAGCATATGATAGGGTGGTCAAGTGTTATAGGGGAACAAGATTGTTTTGCTAAGAATGAGTCACCACCAAGATGATCACTCACCTTCAAACTTTTTCATTTCTTATCATCTTGCGTATATTAAGCTTTAAAGTTTTTTTTTTGAAAAAACCTTTTTCATTAAAAACTTGTTTATTTTATATAAAGCAAGATATGATAAAAGATTGCTTTTTTGGTGAAATACTCATAAGTTAATTTGTTAACACTCCTTATTTTAAAATTTTGCAATAAAAAAACTAATTAATAATAATTTTGAAATTTTTACTCTATTCTTTCATTATGATTCCATTTATCTAAAAGTTATTTTTATCAAGTTTTCACTTTCTCTCACATCAAATGTTATCCATGGGGAACATTAAGATATGTTTCGAGTATTATAAGTACACCTTTATAAAGGAAAGAATTACCTACATGTTTTACTTTGAATCTCTCCCATACCCCTCCACAATTAAAGCCTCTACTTTGGAAGATGAAGAAAAGACTAGTGGGGTCAAAATTAACTAGTATCGCATATGTTTCTTTAAAAAGAAAACCTCTCATACCACCCCACTCTCTTCACCCAATTGCTAAAAGCAATTCTTCAAATTTATTTATGAAAAGGGTGGGAATAAGAGAGTTGAAAGCACATATGTGTGGGAAGTGTATGCAAACCAGTCAGGGTATTGGACATGCTCGCTTGCAGTGGGTACATGCATACATGGCATCGAGACAACTTCATCTGGGTGCTAAACAGGCCTGCTGGCAGCGAAGTAATGTTAGGAAAATAGGTAATTTTATAACAGATGCATACTAATATTTAATAACCTCCTAGCTATTTTTACTATCCAATAATATATATCTAATTAAAAATTAATAAATATTCCCTATTTTTGGATTCATTGTCTTGGAACTAGGCATTTAAGTACTTTTATCTTTAAAAACTTATTTTGCTTTGATTATGTCATATGTGGGACCTTTGAGAATGGTGTCGTGTGCATGAAATTTTTGAAAGCTTTCATTTCGATCTTTGGTAAATTTAGTCTTATTATCTTAACTAGAGATAATTGTTTCATCCTCGTGCATCGCCAATTGTTGTGGCCACAACACCCCCAATAATTTTGTCAAACATTAAAAGGGTCCCCTTATTAATTTTGGTAATGTCACCTTGATTAGTTTTTGGTTTCCTATATCTAGTGTTTTTTATGTCTTGTTTATCCTTTTGGCGTTCTCATCATCTTGCTCTCATTAATATATTTCCATTGATATGATTGGTTTGGTTTGATTTTCTTATATAGTCATGTAAATATTTTATCATTTAGGTGATTGGATTGATTTTTCATTGGACATTATTATATCACAACAACTTGGTTAATTATTGATAATAGTTTTAATGTGAATTCTCCATATTCACTTTGTTCTGAAACAAGATTACAAGGAATATTTTTATCATTCAATAATTAACATGTGATTCTAAAATATGGTTCAATTAATTGACTAAAATTTTCCAACAAATGTGTGTTTATTAAATCTTATGAAATCAATTTCCTCAAATTTGCAAAATATTCTCAAATATCATAATATAATGTCCAATATAGTATATTTAGAATAAGTGATATCAATTAGATTTGATTTTATTAATTGATTTTGATTAATTAAGATTTGAAGATCTTGTAATTCATCTTTTAATAGACTTTTGTTATTAATTTATTTTCTTTTTGTTACAAGTATCTATTACAGATGTGCACTTCAACTATAGTCTCCAAGATATGCCCAAAATAATTCATTCATTTAAAAGTATTCATCTTTACAAGGCATAATGCTTGGGCAACATCAAATGGAAAATTTGTATCAGTTTCAAGAGGCTATTTTCCAGCTGTCATTCTGAACAAATGGTGAGGAATATATTCAAACAATTGAAAACCCACTTCATAAATGAGTCGATTTACCTTCATCCCAAACCATTTCTTCAGAAAATGAATAATTTGGGAGAAATATTATTAGGAAGGAGGTGTAATTTCTCAGATTTGTTGTTATAACCAACTCATAGAAAGCAATTTTGTAGGTCGATTTCTAGGCGATCAGTGAGAAATACCTTCAAATGGTTGGAAACCCACTTCATAAATGGGTATCTTTACCTTCACCTCAATTAGTTTCCTCGGAAAACTAATAATTTGGTAGAAATATGGATTGGAGTGGCACAGCTTTTTCTTAGATCACAAATCGCGTCACTTTTCAGGAGACGATTTTGCAAATCGATTTTTGAGCAAACCAAGATGAATTTCTCCAAACGGTTGAAAATCCATCTGTCGAATGGGATGGTTTAATTCTCACGTGGCCTTTTTGAAAACAAATATATGTGTGTGTGTGTGTGTGTGTGTGTGTGTGTGTGTGTGTGTGTGTGTGTGTGTGTGTGTGTGAAGATATTGTTACATTTCTTAAGGGGTTTTTTTCCAAAATTCTTAAGGGGTTTTTTTCCAAAATTTCACCTTTTGGCCATTTTAAATTTCGTTGTTGATTCATAATTTTTTAGGTAATAGTGGGATTCAACCTGAGTTATGAATTATAAAAGGTCTCATATTATTCTTGTAAAGGGATGGAGAATAGGGAGAGAATTTATGCATGAGTAAAGACTCGTTGTACTTTTGTAATGAGTATTCATCTTGTAGAGAAATAGCCATCTATTGGATCAGCATTGGAAGAACTTATTTTGTATTCATTATTGAGCACTATTGTTTATTTTGAAGACATGGTAAAGAGTTTATTAAGTTCTTTTTTATTCTTCTATTGTTAGTTTAAATAATTCATGCTTATTTAAAACATTCTCAAGCTAACTTGCACGTTTTAGCAAAGATAAATTAAGAATTGAATCTTACATTTAAGTAAGCTTGTATACATTAAGTTGTTGGCTATCCACCAACTTAACATCATATTTGTTTTCTTCTATTCTTGTTATTCTATAGAACTATTCATGTAGTCCAACATGATCTATATTGGCTTAGATGCAATCTTCAATTGAATGTAGATATATGTAAAAATAGGAATTTGATCACTACTTATCAAGCAATTATTTTTGCATATTTGTTTCAAAAAGTAAGTATATATTAGAACTAATTCTTTGATCTGTTAACTCTATTTTTTTCTAAATTCAAATCTGGTTCATATTTCATTATCTTGCTCATGATTGAGAAGAGATCTATATCTTTTCATAATCATGATAGAACAGATTTATTTTGTGGTTTGCATTTTAGATAGAATAACATTTTCATTTTCATTTAGAAAGCATTTGTAGAAGTCTCCTTTCATAGGAGTGAACCCAAGCGTGGCTTTGTTGAGCCCTTATTTCAGCAGAGGATTGTCTTCTTCAAGCAAAATGCAAGAAGGGAATTCCTTCTCTTTTGTTTGTTGGTAATATCAAGTAATAAGATACATTAGCAGATAGAAGGCCATGTATATATCTTTGTACATATAGATTAATTTAGATTAAGGGTGAAATCATGAAGGTGGGTTACACTTTTGCTTGTTTTATGAGAAAAAAAACTGTATTTTCACAAGTTATTCAACTTCCGACATATAAAAGTATTTTTTTTATTTAGAATTTCACTTTACAGTAAAAACAAAACTTGTGAAGAATTGTGTTAGCTTTCCAATGACTATTTTTCAATTTTTTTTTATCATGATTTGATATGTCAATTTGACAATTGTTTAACAGTATGTTTCTTAAACATGAAATGAATGATAATGAGTTACTTATTTCTACAACAATGTATATATTATTAAAATTATGTTTTGAAGAAACAAAATATACTACAACAATCTACAGAGACTCTATTTTATTATGACTATTATTTTGAATTTAACGGATGAATATTATAATTTCTAGAATTTTTTGAAGTTGACCAAGCTGAAAACGTTGCAGAGTTTAAA
>JASDQU010815708.1:881-17151 GCA_032191745.1 Picea mariana
GATTGATGAAATCCAAAGATACACAATGGAGAAAGAGGACTTGGGTCCCTTCCCTCTCCAATGGAAGGCTCTTGAGGCCCTCAACTGATTGCTCTCCTTACAAAGAAAAGATGAAAGTGTGGGTGAAAGAACTCCAAGCTTATCCACTCTAGTGAGAGGTGGAAAGCCTATGAAATGGTGTTGATTATGTCTATTTCCAAAGAATGAGTCTCTAGCAATCTCAACAGCACAATAATACAAAGAATTCCTTGAAGAAATGGTGGTCATTCATGGCTTTTTATAGCCAAGCATTGGGTTATTATGCAACCACTTTTGAATGTGAAGAGGGGCTCTTTAGGGCACAATTAGGTCTTTGACCAGCCCCCCCCACGTGGATTGAGCTCTGATTTTATGTCAAATCGACTTGGGAGCCGATCCATTAGTGGTTGGGAGGCCAACCAGTTTAATAAATGCACCATTTAGCAGGCGCACGGGTTTTTGGCCCAACAGCCGCGCATCGTGCGCTGAAGCGCGCATTGTACGTTTCTATTACGTGCATATGCGTGCGCACCCGGTTTTTGTAAAGCGCCTTCAAATTTTTGGTCATTTTGTATATTTTTTGACCCTTTTGCAATGCTGTGGAATTAATCTTATGCCATGAATGACTCCAGTCTTGTTTTGACGATGCGGAGTTCTTATCGCCCTGTGCGGACGAAATTTCAATGATAACAAACACTTTCAACCTTGTTTCTTCTGTGTACACTCACACTAACTCGATGCCCTTCTGATAGACTATTCCAGAGTGTTTAGTAAATCTGACTTGTGCTTCTTCCCACGCAGTCTTTCTTTTCAAGGAAACCAACGGCCTTGAAATTTCTCCCTAAGTCTGTATATTAATCTGGTGTGCCCTATTGGTAGCTTCTCTTCTGACTCTAACAAGTTCAGACACACACTCTTTTCATCAACTTACAGAGTTTCCAACCTCCGTCGTGCATGCCTTGAACTTAGCCTAGAGAACCAGAATTAACTCAACATACATGTGGATACAAAACTGTATCTCTATCCCTAAAGACGATATCCAACATTCATCTACAATTCACAAACATGTAAATGGAATTCATAACACAACATCCATTACACAGAAATGTAAAATAGGAAAAAATGTCATTTTCTGTTAATGGTGGAATGCCAAATTACAATGGTGGATTTCGAGCAACAAATGAGTCTCGACTCTCTGTATTTCTCTCCCATACATCTCGACCAACCTCTTCTTGGAAACAAAATACAAATATTTATACAAGAGGGGATCAATGAGCTTCCCTCGCAAGATAAACTAGTGGTGTCAAATCACCATTCCTAATGCCTATCGAAAGGCCAAATTACAATGATGGAAATCTGCCCCAAATCAGATGCAGATCCATTATGTTGTCATCCTATTAATGGTGACCTTATCTATAGCTTGTGCGAAAGCACGATTTGGCTCTTCCAACTTGTCCTTATTAAATGCCTGGATCATGCCTTGGATTCTCGAGGCAGAATGAGTGGGAGGTGCCTCTCCTCCCTTGACAGCACATCACGCATGAAATTTGACTGGCATGTGCTGAGGTGGAGCGATTCTCCTGCATCATACTCTACATATTTGAAAATCATGATCTCCTCCTCATGATCTTTCCAATGTGGTTGAAATCCACCTAGATCCCAAACTTTCTCTTGAAGTTGTCTCTTGGCTCCTCTGCTTCGTTGTTTTTGCTGCATCACCCCTGCTACTCGTGCAATATCCTTTCTGTTCTGCTTCCTCATGCTGACCACCTCTATTTCTGACCTTGACATCATCTCCCTGATCTCCTCACCCACCTCGTCCAGCTGATCCATCGGTTGGCTCTTCTTCTACTTCACTCCTCCCTTGTCAATGGGAAAATCACACTGACTTCTCAAGAAACCTTCTTCCTTCGTGGCCTTAGCTCGCCACTTTTCTGCAACTTCCTCTTCTGTAGTCTTTTCATCATTGAACTGTTACTCATCTTCCTCTCCTGACAGATCGACTCCTACCAGTTCTTCAACTAGTCCCTTTACATCTTGCACCAATTGTTCCTCATGCTAGTGTGTCTCCTCTAGCATGACTATCTCCTGGCAACCACCTTCTAGTTCTGGATTGTCCAACCAATCCTCTAGTGCCTTCAACTCCAATTCCCACTAAGTGAGTAACTCAACTAGGCGTTCTCCTGTTGGGATGAATATCAGTACCTGTTCCTCCTCCTTCATGACAGTTTCAACTTGTTGTCCTCCCATCACCTCTGCAACTTCTATGATATCCTTTCTTTGGCTACTTGGTAGGAATACCTCGAATCCTCCAATGATCAGAAAAATCCTCTGATCCTCCTCCTTTGTGATGGAAGTTTTTAACTTCTTGTCATATTCATTCACACGACTCATAGTCCTACGTGAATATCCATCTGAGTGACATCTTTCTTCTGCCTCCTCTTCATCTACCAGTGAACTATCAACTGAGCTCATATCTTTGTCCTTTCCTACCTGTCAATCTGGGATGTCTCCTATTCCTACCTAGCAGTCTATGAGATCCATTGATCCCATCTCGTTTCCCACCTGGGAATCTATAAGACCTTTTCCATATCTCTTTCCCTTATGACTGAGGGCTTCAACGTGCCTCAACCACCTCTTTAACTTCCATTGTTGGTCTCTAGTCAAAAACTTCTGAACATACCACCTTGTTGTTCTCTTCAGAGGCCATTCGTACCTCCATTGCACCTTCGCCTCCTGCTACATCCTGAATCCTAGCATCTACATATGGACTTTGATTTCTCAGAGTTCCTTGTTTATATCTGCCCTGCTCTTCTATGGGAAAGATTCCTCCTAACTGTTCTCATAGTTTCTAATGGCCATCTCACTTCACTTGCAGCCCACCTGGCTATTTTACCATCTGTAGCACACCTTGCAACAGTTTTAACAGAGAATCACAATCTATCTCCCTCTGCTTACATAAATTAATTATATATTTTCTCTGATACCACTCTGGTATCAGGCTATCTCCTTTGTCTCCTCATTCATCTGTTGTCTACAGGAGAAAAGTGTTCTTTGATACCACTCTGGCATAGACCCCACCCCTCCTTCGGGGCTGCGTGACCTCCTGGTCTAGGATCCTTCATTATCTGAGTTGAATGGACTCCTTATATTCCTCCTTGGAACCCAAAACTCTATCACAGGTCCTTTCCTTTCCTGGCATAGGTTATGTGGCACCTGTATACCCTCTCCTCATCACTTTCAAAGTTCAACTTCGATAGCACTAGATCTCTACGCTAGACTCCCTCCTTGGTGTGACCACGGACTATGACCATGGGCCAGCTCCCTTCACGACCCCACACTTCAGGACTTTCACGAGCGACTTGCTCCTCCTTCCCAACTTCTGAATCAACGAATACATCGGGACCAATATACGTTCCACATTCCCCTCATGATCAACGGCTATGATCACTTACACGAAAATGGGCTTCGTGAGTTCCTGTATCGGGTGTTCCCTCCTGGATTTTTCTGAACTACGTGGATATCTGTCATGTTTCCTCTAGATCCAATGG
This sequence comes from Picea mariana, assembly GCA_032191745.1. Lineage (NCBI taxonomy): Eukaryota > Viridiplantae > Streptophyta > Pinopsida > Pinales > Pinaceae > Picea > Picea mariana. Next base: position 4,451 of record JASDQU010815708.1, read on the forward strand.
TCCAAAATGAAATCTCTCTTCGCAACTTCGCAAAGACCCTTTGTTTTCCCTTGGAAAACCTTATGAAATTCCTTTTCCTGAACCTCTCGATCTTCTGCGACCTGTCTTTTCCTCGACAATGGGTGACTTCTACGCCTTTAGGACTTCGGTGAGTCCTCGAATCCTTTGCACACTTAGTGAAATTTCACCTTTTGAGACTTAGGTTGTTCTTGAAATTATTCTACACTCCTTACAGAGTTCTGCGCAAACTCTTCAACGATTTTTCTCAGCTTGAAAAACTCCAAGGTTCCCAACTCTTTTGAGTCATTTAGTGGACTTATTATTGCCCTCCTGTAAGTCTCTCGCTCTGCTTCCTGGGTTTGTAATTTGAACTTACAACACCTTAGGCACACTTCTTGTGCTTGGCTCAGTTCTTCAATGACCTCTCCCTTGGCCTTATGGAAAGGTTTAAGGCATCTCCTTTCCTTTGTCTATGCGCTTCTTGCAAATCATTCCTTCACCAAAATGTTCAACAATTCTGGGGTTCTCCAACACTTTCAACCGTGTTTCTTCTATGTACACTCACACTAACTTGATGTCCTCCTGGCAGAGTATTCCAGGGTGTTTAGTAACTCTGAGTTGTGCTTATTCCCACACAGTATTTCTTTTCAAGGAACCTAATCGCCTTAAAATTTCTCCCTGAGTCTGTATATTAATCCAGTGTGCCCTCCTGGCAGCTTCTCTTCTAACTCCACTGAGTTCAGACATGCACTCTTTGCGTTGGCTTACAGAGTTTCCAATGTCTGTCACGCACTCCTTGCACTTAACCAAGAGAACCAAACTTAACTCAACACGCTCATGGATAGAAAACTGCATCTATATCCCTGCAGACAATTTCTAACATTCATTTACAATTCACAAACATATAAATGACATTCATAACACAACATCCATAACACAAAAATGTAATACAGGAAAAACTGTCATTTTCTATTAATGGTGGAATGCCAAATTACAATGGTGGAATCCAAGCTAAAATTGAGTCTCGTCTCTCTACACTTCTCTCCCATACATCTCAACCAACCTCTTCTTGGAAATAAAATACAAATATTTATACAAGAGAGGCTCTATGAGCTTCCCTTGCAAGCTAAACTAGTTGTTCCAAATCACCATTCCTAATGCCTATCAAAAGGCCAAATTACGATGATTGAAATCTGCTCCAAATCGGATGCAGATCCATTCTTCTGTCAACCTATTAATGGCAACCTTATCTTGAGCTTGTGTGAAAGAATGATTTGTCTCTTCCATCTTGTCCTTATTAAATGCCCAAATCCCTCCTTGGATTCTCGAGGAAAAATGAGAGGGTGGTGCCTCTCCTCCCTTGAATGCACATCACGCGTGAAATTTGACTGGTACGTGTTGAGGTGGAGCAATGCTCCTACATCAATTTCAAATTCATTTTGCATATCCTTTGCAAATTTCTGGCTTAACCTGTCATCATCATCAACATAAACTTCAATTAACATCAACATCATCAACATAAACTTCAATTAATACAATACCATATTAGTTACTTTCATGTAGAGGTTGTTGCATACATTTCCTTTTTTGAACCTTTCTTGTTGTATATATCTATCCAATCTAGAGCACCATGCTCTCGGATCCTGCTTTAGACCATACAAGGCCTTCTTCAACCTGCACTCGTAATCTTCATTTTCTGACAGCTGAAATACTTTTGGTTGTTCAATGTAGACTTCTTCTTCAAGTTCTCCATTTAGAAAAGATGATTTCACATCCATCTGATACACTTTAATATTGTTGGATCGTGAATAAGAAAAGATCAATTATATCACTTCGATTATCAAAACTAGGGAAAGCATATCATCAAAGTAAATACTTTCAACCTGTGCATATCATTTACATACCAATCTAGCTTTGTTCCTGGTAACCTATCCATCTTCATTCAATTTATTTCTAAAGACCCACTTTGTACTGCCAATCACATTCATGTACCTTGGTCTTGGAACCAATTCCCAAGTTTCATTCTTCTGTATTTGATCCAACTTTTCATTCATGGCCTTTTTCCAGAATTCATCCTTGTTGGATTATTAGAAACTGTTTGGTTCAATTGAATATAAGAGTTCTAGGTGCACTTTTCTAGTCAACATTTGTTTCTTCTAGTCTCAATTTATGCACCTTTGTTCCCAATAATCTGATCTGAAGGATGATTCTTCCATACTCGTTTTCTAAGTGTCTTTGGAGGTAGTTGTTGGACTTTTTCTTCTACTTTTATATAATCTTCTTCATATTCCCCTTCTTCAGCTTCTTCATCCTTTGCTTCTTCTTCGTAAACCTATTCCAATGATTCCTTTTCTTCTTCCTTTAATTTTCATCCACTTGTTTCATCAACTGTTACATTGATGATTTCCACAAATTTGTTGAGCCTTAGATTGTAATACTTGTATTATTTCTTTGTACTTGAGTAACCAACAAGTACTCCTTTTTCCACATCAAATTCAAAGTTTCTCATTCTTCCGTCTTCTCTTTTAATGTAGCATTTGCTTCCAAATTTTTTTAATTTATTCACATTTGATGGTCTTCCTTTCCATAGATCGTATGGGTTTTTTCACTATCATTCTTGAGAATTACTTTGTTTTAAATGTGAAATGTTGTATGCACTACATGTGTGCAAAAAACATCTGTCAACCTAGAATCCATTAACATTGTTTGATCCATTTCATGTACTTTCATGTTCTTTATTTTGACCACCCCATTTTGTTGAGGTGTCCTAGCAATGAAGAATTGTCTTTTTATTCCATCCTTGCTTGAAAAATCCATAAATTCCTTTGAAGTAAACTCTCCTCCATTATCAGATCTCAAATATTTGATTTTGAATCCATTTCATTTTCAACCATTTCCTTATATACCTTGAATTTTTCAAATTCTTCTAACTTATTCCCGAGAAAACAAAATGCAATCATTCTTGTATAATCATCAACCAATAACATAAATTATTTCTCACCTTTTAAACCATTTGTTCTACTTGGTCCAACTAGATCAATATGCACAATTTCTAGTGGTATTGCCATTGAGTATTCATTTTATTTGAACTAGGTCTTTGTTTTCTTTCCTCATTGACAATGCTTGCATAATTTGTTGGTCGGTTTCGTGATCTGGGGAATTTCTATGACTACCTCCTTTTTGCTGAATTTGATGAAGTTATCAAAGTTTATGTGACCCATTCTTCTGTGCCATAGCCAAACTTCATCTTACTTTCCTAAAAAACACTTTTCATTTCCAATTTCACTTAATACATATATGTTACTTGAAGTTCTTGTAGTTGTTGCAATCAATTTGCATGATCCTTCTTTTTTTATCTCTCACTTTTGTGAATCAAACGTAATTTTATGACCTTGGTCACACATTTTACTTATAATTAGAAGATTATATTTCATATCTTCCACTAGTAGAATATTTTCTGCATTGGTATTCTTGTTTCTAATACTGATTGTTCCCTTTCCAGTGATTCTAGTTGAGTCATCATTTCCAAAGGAGATTGATCCATCTCTTTCCTTTCTTAATGTAATAATAATGTCTTCATCACCTGTCATGTGCTTTGAACAACCATTGTAAACATACCAACCACGTTTCTTGTGTTTAGATTTTAGTGCGAGTGTTCATTGCTCATTGTTAAATTGATCTTTCTTTATTATCCATATTCTCTATTGAAGTTACTGTCTGTGACTATTGTTATTCTATTGTGATTCTCTAGGAAAGATTTTCATTCTAAAATCTTTGGCCATGTGTCAAAATTTGTTGCATTTCTAACATTCCACTTCAGTGCTCAATGATTCAAACCCATTGTATATTCTTCTCTGTGTTTCACTAGGCCTTATTGGATAACCATTTTGCGTATGACTTTCAAAGTTGTTTATGTTCCTACTATTATCTCTGCAATTTACAACTTTATGTACAAAATTATTGCATGCATAACATAAACCAAAAAATATAGTTTGATACCTGGGAGTTGAATATCTTCTAAAAGGAGTTACTCTTATGAATTCTTCTTCATCTTGAGGCCTTCTTGTTTTTTACTATCACTGATTTTGAAATATGACGCTTCTGGGTGGAGGAGTGTCCCTGTGATCTTCCCTGTAAAACTTCTTGTCTCCTCTAACTGTCTTTGCATAGATTCTTTCTTGTGTTTATTTATTTGTAGTTTTGGATATTGAACCTCTTTCTGTCTCATTGTATTCTAGTCTAGACTTGTCACGATATGGCCTTTGACTATTTATAATATTATCCAAAACCTTTGAGTTATTTTGCATCCTATTATGTTGAAGGTAATTTCTCAATGTCACAACCTCCAAATTTCCAATGATCCTATCCTTTTTTCTAGTTGTTCTTTGAGTGCTTCTTCGATTATTTTGCATTATTTTATTTGAACCTTTAATTCAGTGGTCATGTTCTTTAGTTCTTCAGAGTTTGAATTATGAGTGTCTTCTTTCTTGTCTAGTTCTATCTGGAGCTTCTTGTTTTTATTCTTTTCTCTTTTTATAATTTTTATAATGCTCAAAAATTATTCTTTGTAGTCAACATCTACCTCTTCATATTCCTATTTAATGTCTTATTTATTGAAGTCTTCTATTTCCATGAATAAAAATATTTTTCTCTCACTTTTGCTGACTTCATCGTCATTTGATGAGGAGTCATCTTTTTTGGTGAAAAACATTTTCTTGGAGACTTTGTTTTTGGTTCTTTTTCCTTTATATGTTTGTTTTCTATTTGAATCATCTTCTTCATTTATTTTCCTTTTGTTGTGAGGATAGTTTTTAGGAAAATGACCAATACCATCACAATTAAAACAAATCAATTGAAGCTTACCTTTATATCTTTCTTTGGTTCCCTTTTTCAGTCTTCTGACAAAGTTGGCCACTTATTCATCATCTTCTGAGATGTCACTTTTGTTGCTATATTGTTTTTCATTTTACTTTCCTTTTTTCTTTGACTTCTTGGATGCTTTTAATTTTACTTCTTTTATACCTGGATTTTCTCGTTCAATTCTCATTTCATAGGCTGTGAAGATTCCATGTAGTTCATTCATGCTTATTGAGTCTAGATCTGATCTTTCTTCTAGTGCTGAGATATTAGGATCAAATCTCATTGGAAGAGATCTTAGTACCTTTTGAAGAATTATAGATTCATCAACTTCTTCTCCCAATCCTATCATTGCATTCACTATTTCATCAACTCGCAAGAAGTAAGCTGGAATATTCTTATATTCCTTCATCTTTAGTTGTTCAAATTAACCTTTGTAAGTTTGAAGCTTTGTTGCTTTGACTTTTGTATCTCCTTCATAAATATTCTAAAGTTTGTCCCAAATCTCTTTAGTGGAGCTAAAATCCATAAATTTGGTATATACCAAATCACAAAGACCATTCACAAGTGCATTTGTGGATTTTTAATTATTTAGACTGATTTTCTTTCCATTGTCATTTGTTGGCAGAATTGTTGGTTATTTGTATCCATATACAACTAATTGTCAAACCTCAAATCCATGTTCATGTACATGTGTTTTCATCCTTCCACTCCATAATGCATAGTTATGTCCATAAAACTTTGGTATTCTATTTTTATACATATTTTTTATGTCCATGATCTACCTTTCAGTGGTTTAAATGATTTCTTGAAGGAACCTGCTCTGATACCAATTGTTGAATTACTGAGAGTGGGGTGAATCAATAATAGAGATTTTGAATCATTTTAATCACAATATGCAAGTGTTATTTATCTTTATGATCAATATAACATTATCATCCAATAAGTGTAGAGTAAATAAACCATGAACAATGAATAATCATAAACATACATAGTACACCAATATTTTTACATGGAAACCCAATGCGGGAGAAAACCACGAAGTTATTTTTATAATATGTATTCAAGAATTACATTTATTGGAAGCACCAACTTCCTTTGTTCTCTGGCTACAACTAGAAGGAGAATCCAACCCCCTGTATTTTCAGGCTACAACCTCAGGGAAGCTACAACTCCCCAATTCATTTTCTATAACCAGAAGGAGGCTACAAGCCCCTATGTTCTATGACTACAACTGAAAGGTGGCTAAAAACACTTATCCTTTCTTAGTCCTGCCACCATGAAATATAAGTGTCAAATGAAGAAACCACTGCCACACTGTCACTTTGAGATATACGACTGCAAACATGTACTAATCTGTACCATTGACCTATACCACTGACCTGTAATCAACTTGAACCTGTACTAATCCTATACCAACCAAAAATAACATATACATGACTTTTCTATTCTGCAACATGTGTATGTATGTGCCCTATCTATACTACAATCTATGTATGTACGAGGCCTATTTGTATTGTAGCCTGCATATGCCTTATGAAACAAGGGTTTTCCACTTTTGCTGAAACTGAAACACTTTGTTGCCTCTTTTCAACTCAAATTGCAATCTATCACTATATGTAACCTGTATTTGTGCCCTCTGCATACATCCTCGTACATATCCCTTAACCAAATGTATCTATGTCTATCTATTCATGTGCCATACAAGTATGATCAAGAACAAGTATAATGACCCTCACATGGACTAGACATCAAACCCTTTCTGATATACAACCTCTCAATACATCAACCACTTCACAAGTACAACATCTTAACTATGTACCACAAAAAACCTTAACCATATGCCAAGAAATACAAGATGTTTCTCACACTAACAAGATGTATCAAAGATAAATATTGATTATACCAACATTGTATTTCTTTATATCTAACTTATACAAAAAGTCCCATGCAACCACTAATATCTCTAGGTAAAATCCTCAAACCCCCATAACCATTTCTCATGTAGACAACAAAATCAAACTACTCATAGAAATAAGACATATCTTTTGAACCAGTAGATAGATCTGATGTACCTGGTCACTGTAGACCTTCCTAGGATCTTGTTTTCAGGCTCTAGATACCTAACATCTTCATCTTATGAAGTTTCTAGGGATTTTTCCTTGTTTACACACCCTATTAAACTGCTATCGAATGTGCATACATGCCCTACTCCACTGCATCCTATGTGCACCTCAACAACTAGGGTTTTTTCAGTATTTTTTATAATTTCAAAACTTTCACTGTCAACCCTTCGTGCTACCTCAAACTTGTGCAACTTCATATTTGTCAATGAGTACCTACAATAAACCTTACAGAACAATAGATATTCAATGTGATCAATAGGTGCTAATAGGAGAGACTTTCTCTCTTATTTATACCTCCATCTAGCTTCCTCAAGGGGTTAGCTTCTAACCAACTTAACATAATTTCATTCTTTTATGGATAACCCACTTCTAACCCACTTTGCTACAAATAGTAAATTCCCCACTTCTAGTTGAAACTAATTTATTTTTAATTATTTTTGTATTCCAACAACTTAACCCATGATTAACTCCTAGTTTCACTCACTTTACTAGTCAAGTTCTTCTAGGAGCTTCTAGAATAATTTTGACTTCTTTGACCTTCTAGATAACTCATGAGGGTTCTCCAACTTCACACGGCCATAACTCTCTAACCGTGAGAAGTTATGTGGCGTTCCTCATATCATCGAAAATGGCATGACATGTACTATCCATATAGAATAGTATTACTTTCAAATATATTAGAATTCTTACCATTATACATCAATCAAACTGAAGTCCCTTAACCATATTGTTGGGGCTAATGGCATGACATGTACTATCCATCTAGAATAGTCTTACCTGAAAATAAATTAGACTTCATACCATTATACATCAATCAAACTGATGTCCCTTAACCATTCTATTGGGGATACCAAAAATCGCTATTAGACTTTCTTTAAGGGTTGACATCAATGGAAACCAACTCAGTTAATCAACAATAAATTCTGGCCATCTAGTTTGTCTAGCATTTAGTGTTGGTTGCTCAAATAGATATTTCATACCACTATGGTATGTCCTCAATTCAAATTTTATGCCCATAAGGTAATGCCTCCACATTCTTAGGGAATGTACTATGGATTCTAATTATAATTCATGACTCGCATAATTTATTTCATGTCCCTTCAACATTATGGACTCATAACAAATTACATGTTCATTTTTCATAAGGAATCCATCGATCCCTTCCTTGCATGAATTTGTGCACACAACAAAATCCTCATATGGAATTGCAACTTTTAAAATAGGTACACTAGTTAGAAAATCCTTTAAAAATTGGAAATTCTCTTCATGCTTGGCACTCCATTAAAAATTTAACCCTTTCTTTGGAAAATATGTTATTGGGTGAGAAATTTTGGAGAATACCAAAATGAATATCCTATAATAACCAATTAGACCGATACCTCATGTAACCTATGAAATGTTTGTTGGAACTGGCCAACTCTTGATTTCTTTAATCTTTTTCGGATCCACTGCTATGCCTTCTTCTGAAACAATGTGACCCAAATAATGGATCTTCTATTGATGGAAGGTGCATTGAATTAATTTGGCATAAAATTTCTCTTCTCTCAACACTTGTAGCACCATCCTCAAATTTTTCTCATGTTCTTCTTACGTATTGGAATAGATGATAATATCATCCAAGAATATAATTACAAACTTATCCAGGAAATCACTTAACACCCCATTCATCAGACACATAAATGTATCTAGTTCATTTGTCAATCCAAAAGGGACCACCACAAATTCAAAGTGTCCATACATTGTCCTAATGGTTGTTTTGCTAGTGTCTTCTTATTTGATTCTCACTTGATTAAAGATTGACTTCAAGTCAATCTTAGAGAATATCTTTTCTCCTTTCAGTTCATAAAAAATATCATCAATCCTTGGAAAATGATATTTATTCTTGATTGTAACCTTGTTTAGTTGTCTGAAGTCAATACATAACCTCAACACTCGATGCTTCTTCTTGACAAAAAGAACTGGGGAACCCCAAGGAGAAACACTTGAGCGTATGTACCCTTTTATTAACAACTCTTCTAGCTGCATTTTCAACTCTTTTAGCTATGGTGTGCTCATTATGTAGTGATTCTTAGATATTGGGGTATATACAAGTATTAAGTCAATTGAGAAATCTATGTCCCTGTTTGGTGGAAATACTAGAAACTCCTCAAACACATATTCATACTATTTCAAGACTGGATAATATTTGAGACTTGGCTCCTTATCCTTCATTGGCTCTTCCATATGTGTGACATATATCTGGAACCTTTCTAAAACTTCTTTTCATCTACAAGGTTGAAATATCTAAGACAAATATAGGTCTTGGAATACCTTGCATTGTCCTTAAATTCCCTTCTTCATTAAGACATGTGAAAACCTTATTACAAAAATCTAAAAAAGAACAATGATTTTTTATCCAATCCATACCAATCAGGCAGTCATAATACCTAAGTGGTATGATGTTCAAATATTCCTTAGTGTTAGTTCCATTTATATTTATAGGAAATTCTTTAACAATCTCATTAATTCTTGTCTTAGTTCCAGTAGTTAGTTGAACTAACCAAGACTTGTCATGATTACATTTCTTCAATTTAAATATTTCAATTAGCTTTGGATATATATAGATATGAATAGATCCAGAATAAATCAGAATAGATATTGGTTGATTATCAATCTTACCTTACACTTCAATCATGTGGGATTTATAGTCTTCTTGTCTATTGTCCAAGGATGCATAGATCCTTGGAATGCTTTTCCCACCTCCTCTATTGTATCCTCCTTCTTAATGCTATGACAGGTCTTCATATTATCTCCTCGGTGAGGACAATATTTATACATGTGATCTCCTTGACATCCCCAACATTTTATGGGTTGCTTCCTTGGCCTCTTTCCCAAGGACTTTGTCATTTTGTGATCACCTTGAAATGGATTCCCTTGTTGATATGATTGAGATCTATTCCTCATGAAAGGAATCGTGAATCCTTTATTCTTTTGATCTATATTTACTTTCTTATTTTCATTTCAGACCCTTTGGAAAGTTGGCTTCCCTTTATTCTTATCATAAAATTACTTGGCCTTTCGTATGGCTTCTTATAAATTCTTGGGCTCATCAAACTGAATTTTATCCTTGTAAAATGATGGTAGTCCAGTCAAGAACCTTTGAATTTTTACCTTCTCATCTCTGATGAAGCTCAGATACTTGAGAAGTTCCAAGAACTTTCTCTCATATTCATCCATGGTCATGTTCCCAAGTCTGATCTTAAAGAAGTCTTGCATCTTCTTGTCATAATATTGTTCTGACAGGTACTATTGTTGAAAGCATTTCTTGAACTTCTTCCAAGAAATTCTCTTCTCATCAAGTTTCTTAACTTGCTTCATCCAATCCCACCACATAAATTACTTCCATTGAAGGTGGTAGGATGCAATTCTAGATTCTTCATTTTATGAGTAGTTATGAAATTGGAAATTTTTTATTCATTCTTGGCAACCATGCTTTTTCATCTTCACCTTTCTTTCTTTATCCATCAAATTATGGTGGCTTGATTTTCTTCACTTCCCCTTACAATCTATCTGAACCATGTCTCCTTCTATGATGCTTGACAGGATATATTCTTGGGATTCTTGTCGATCTTGATAATGAATATGTGTTTCTAGTTGAGTTCCCTAGTGAATGATGATGTTGATTCATGCTAATACTCCTTGATCCTCTAGATCCTCCATGATCATAATGCATATCATGATACCTAGATACATCCACTTTCTTTGAACTATATTATTTCCTTGTTCCTGGGTATTTTTTGACTTCCTTATGTAGCATGCTCATGCTTTGAATTATCTATTCTTGAGATTTATGATCCTCTCATTATCGTCCATATAGATATGCACTTCTTTTTGCAGGATTCTCATAGTTACAAGATCATTCCTGTCTCTTCCCCCATTAGACTCAGTCTCATCATTACCCATGCTGACATGTAATATTCACGGATGTAAGACCCTTGAGAATAATTCATATCTCTAGTTCTCATGTAGGAAATAAATCATGTTTTTTTTATCCCTAATTATGCAAGAATGTGAATGAAATACTTGTTGTTATAATTAAGCATATTACAAAATATTTATTAATTAGATTATAGGTCATTATTCATTTCACATTATCAAGAATATTAGTTTACTACTCCAAAATATGATTCCTTAAACACGTTATTCTTTAAAAAAACTCTCTAGAGACTATATGCATGCCTCATTCTTGGTTATGAGCGGAACGTTACAACACTACATGCTATAATTTCCATTTTACTGTTGCTTCAGAGTTACTTTCTTAAGTTCTGAGAAAATTTAAAAGCCCAATTAAAAATTAGGAGTGTATAGTTTTCTTATCCTTATCAATACCTTTCCAAATACTATTGGTTTTCTCAAAATTGAGATTCGAGCTAAAATTTATGGTTCGTAGAAATTTAAGTTGTTTTACCTAATTTTCCCCTACATGCTACATGTGTCTTATTTCTCTTCCTGGAAATTCTTATATACCCATAACCCCATTCTGACTTCACTACTAGATTATTTGGGTCATAAAATTTTCATTGAATGCTCATGTGCCCCAAACGAACTTCTGAGCATGGAGTTATACCCTTCGGAAGTAACTTTGGTGCCAAAATTATACCCTCATTGTTTTGGTTGAAACTTATTCATACGAGCTATGTTTTGAGAACTATTTATCTCATTAGATAACTCTCTCCAAGTTCTTTTATTTTAGATATAGAGACAAATTATACCTTGGTACACTCTATTAATGTGAGTTTTGATTGGCTAAAAATGTCATTTAGGGCCTCAAAAATGCTTCGCAAGTTAATGACCATCAAAAATCACAAAAAATTGCATAAAACAAATTGTTTTACTACTATAAAAACCCTTTAAATATGAACCATTGATATCAATCATGTGTAATATGAGCCATTGATCTTCTCTACATCGACCATCGATGAGCGACGTTCTTCCTTGGGTGTGCACCACACTTTCCCCAATATGTCAACACGACCATTGGCCATCAGCCCATTTCCCCAACAACTGATTTGTAAACAACTCTAAATCATTCGATTTGAATATTGGTCATCGGTGAACTATGTCAAAGAATGGAACCCCTTAGCAATTCGATCATATCTCACCAATTGACCCATCAATGATCGACAATACTTGGAAATTGTCGAAAACACATCCCCAAATAGGCCAACCTAACCATCGGCCATAGGCCAATTCTGTTGGATGATGTGGAAACTACTGATGTGGCATGACACATGGATGATGATGTGGCATGACATATTATCCTAAGGTGTCAACTAGGGTGATGTGGCATGAAACGTGAACTATGGCGTGCCATGACACATGGATGATGATGTCATTATCCTCTTTTCCTTCATCGATGATCAACCACTTCTATTGGACAAATGAAAAATCTCATCACAATATGTCAATCCTTGATTCATCGGTCATTAGTGATCAATAGTCCCCTTGGACGCATGAAAAATTCTTCAATTTCTACTGATCCTCAACCATCGACCATCAATGATCGATGATCTATTTTGAATGCATGAAACCTTCTCTGATTTCTATTGATCCCTAACCATCAGTCATCGACAATTGACGATTGTTTATGGATGCATGAAACCTTCTCTGGTTTCTATTCATCCCTAACCATCAGTCATCGACAATTGACGATTGTTTATGGATGCATGAAACCTTCTC
>JASDQU010815708.1:26065-36451 GCA_032191745.1 Picea mariana
CTGTACACCTACAAAAACAAGTTTTACCTCAGTACGACTATTTTCCTAAAATATGTCCTTCGATTTCCACCTATTAGTTATAGATATGATATGTATCTGAGAACGTGTACTTCATTTCCTTCCTCAAAGAACCTGCTCTGATACCATGTTGAAAATTTTCTCCTACCCAACACCTAATAGTTAATTCCAAATAACTCACTTATTGAATAAACACACAACTGAGTAATAAACTAAGCATATAGCCAAAGCATAAAAAAACAAACCAAATCAAGCACACATAAACACCAATATTTATGGGTAGATACCCCTAGAAAAACCTCGAAGGGAAAACCATTGCATAGAATGATTTTATTATGCTAAAATCAAGGCTCTCATTAAAGGGATAATATCCCACTAAGATAAATACAACTGCGGAAAAACCTATAAAAGCCCGACCTACCATATGAACCAGAACTACACACTTTTCAAGGTTTACATGCCTTTTCTTCATCAAAACCGCATATGTATGCAACTATTTCCAATGAGACCCACATACTTGTATGAACAATGTGTATGGAATTATCTGTATGACATGAAACTCTCTTTTGGATTCCTCTAACATAAACCCATATTTGTTTCCTTTGTTCTCTATTCTCCTTGACTTGATCTCTAGATGGAAGTCCTTCTCCACCTATCCAAGATCTTGAATCACAGTCCTTCATGATCCAATAATTTGTGTGTCGACTCTTTCAACACACCTCCTGTCAAGTGTCAAGTGTCTTTCTCTTTCACCCTAGCCTTGATTTTATAATCCTCAGTTATAATCTATTTCTAATATCCAAATAAATTTATGGTTGATATTATTTCTCACACCCTATTGAGATTTAGAAACACGTTCTTTAATCTTATCTCTTTCCTTAAATTACTCAATTAACTAATTACATAATCGATTAATAAAATAAATTTACTTTAGTAATTCCTTGAATTAAAGTAAAGTCAAGAGTAGAAGGCTTTGGATGATTTACACACATCTAGACACATGGACCTGTGTGTAAATACCTATCCAATGCTAGAACTAACATCAATAGAAAGTACATAGTCCTTGTAAATTTGAAAATACTGGAGTGCCTATAAAGTTAAAAAGGTTGGAGATCCTAGAAAATGTAATACTTTGAATATTTTTAATAATAAAAATGTGTGGTTGGTTGGAAGATAGACAAGGATAGATATAGGGGACTATGATTCCATGAGAGGGGGGAACTAAAGGGGACAAGCCTTTTTATTATATTATATTCACCCATATTGTATTTAGTGGGGAAAAGTGGTTACGTGGCCTTCTTAGGGAGGCCACATGGTGCATTATTACATGTAATTATATAAAACATGTTTTTGGTTTTTTGGGGGTTTTCCATTCATTGTTCCTAATTCATTATTATTCACTCTTGTTCTTTCTTGGGAATCAAAAAATGAATCGTTGGAGGAAAATATCCATTGCTTGTTTCTTGTAGGTAACTATTCATTAATCCATCAGGATTTGATGCCTATGTGCATGACAATGTTGATGGTTGAGAAAGAACTGTCCACAACTAAGAATCCTTGGAGTTTATAACATTAATATTTCGTGACAAGTAGCACTAGAGCCCTGGAAAAGAAGGGAAACAACCTAGGGCACTGCATTGCAGAGAAATGGGTTCATTTTATTAGGTTGTGCAGGCTGAAATGGTAAAGAAAGTTGGTAAACTAGGATTTTTCTGTGGTTGAGAAAATTGTGGGATTGATAGATGACTTGTATGAAACTTAGAGTTGTCTTGGGACCCATCCTTGTGGATTCATATCCTCATCTCTGGGGTGACCTACAGTTGAGAGAGATAGAAAAACAATGTCTATGGTTGGGTGGAACGTCTGACATATGAAACTAGTTTGTGAACAATTTATTTAAAGATAAGTGCTCTCTATGTTTTCTCTATAATTTATATTATGTTGTGTATTAATTATCTCGGAGATGTGTTTATATCATGCATGTTGTGCATGAGATGTTAACCATTTCATTTATAGTTTTGAATGTTCTTGTTAATTGAATGTGCATGTATCATGCTTCTTGATTTTAATAATTGGTATCAGAATTCAAAATTTTCCCAATATGGTGAATTTTGAGGTACCAAGATTAATGCGTACATCACAGCTTGGTATTAGAGCACCCGTTTACAGCGCTTTGGATGTATGGGACAACTTGTAGGTTGAAATATTAGTAATTGCGCAAATTCCAAGATGGAGGGTTCTTGGGAAACCAGAGACATTTATTTCAAATATGCATTTTTGGAAATTTTTTCATACAATGACGTCAAGATGAAGTGGATGCCATGTGGAAGGTGACATGGTGGTGCTGACATGGACTGCCACAATGGTATGTTGGTGTCATGGTGGTATTTCCACGTTGGTAGGTCGATGGCATGGTGGAAGGTCACTATGGTAGGGTGGAAGGCCCCAGTGGTGGGGTGGTAGACCATCACGGCGAAGTGACAGTTTGTTGTGGTAGCTTGATACCATTAGTGGTATTGAAGCTTTGATAAAGCAGTTTTGAAAAAATTTTAATACTATGAAATGGATATGGGAGGGACACATATCCACTCTATATTATGTTGGTTTTATGGTTGAATGCATCTTTAACTCCCATTTGTTTAACCTCTAAAGTCAACCACCAACCATCGAGCATCCCAAATTATCTCCATCGTCACATATAGGATGTAGGAAGGTTGTGCATAGGAACTAATGGTATGGAAGGAACACACCAAATCCATGGTACACTATGGTATTTCCATGTGTCATCCACCATGGATGAGTTCACAATTAATAATATTTTATTTTATATATAGTGAAGCATAAGGGTTAAATAATAAAGAAAGGAAGGGTAAGGAAGAAGAAGAGAGAGAAGAGGTGGTGACGAAGGATGAGGAGGTAGGGACACGTGTTTGGAGGGGTGACATGGAATCCCACCAGATTTATAGGTACAACAATGGTTCCACATCAACATCCATGTTGACCCATGCCACATATGCGAAGAGTTTCTTATGTTTCAAAAAACAAAAAACAAGTCTAGAGCCATTATATTATTTTGGCCATAATTGGAGTAGATTAAATCATAATGAGATAAAATAAATTGGGTTTTATATACAATGAGGAGGGATAAAAAAAAATTATTGAGGGCCACTATCCATTTCTAGTTGAATTTATTAGATAGTTCAAAACATTTTTTTT
This sequence comes from Picea mariana, assembly GCA_032191745.1. NCBI lineage: Eukaryota > Viridiplantae > Streptophyta > Pinopsida > Pinales > Pinaceae > Picea > Picea mariana. The sequence goes on from JASDQU010815708.1 coordinate 29,300, forward strand.
AAAGATCTAAGACCAGTTTAGTGACCGAGATCCAAATTAAGCAGAAATTTTTGGAGAGAGTCTAAATAGCAGACATTAAATTACATGATGAAGGAATTGGATATATTCTAAAGGGTTTATAATGTGGATACTAAAATAGGCCAAAATCCATTATTCCAGACCACTTTTTGGGGATTTTTTATATTTTCAAAGATGGAAAAGGGACCCTAAATCATAAAAATGGAAAATTTTATGTACTGAAAATTTTATATTCTCATCGATCTAGAAAATTTTGATTTAGTGATTTTTTTACAGAAGTGTAGAGTTTGGGATATAGCCAGTTTTGTTTAAATTTCAAAGTCCCGAAAAATTGTAAAAAGAACAAAGTTGAAAATTCAATATGGTTGTAGAATATTATTACAAAAATAGATGGATAATATTAATATTTTCATGTGTTAACATCATGAGTATTATCAATTCCTAATACAAATATTTTCTTGGTTCTTGATGGATTTTCTTTTGCATTTGAAAGAAGTTGGTGTTCTAGTCAAGAAAATGCACAAATTGGGTGAAAATGGCTTTTTCAGGAAGCCATAACTTTCATATCAAATATTAGATTGGGAATAATAATAATAATTAGAAATATGACTCATAGGAGAATAACCTAGAATTATTCAAATTTGGAGAATTATGATATAATTATTCATGAATTGAGAAGAAGAAGCACATATAAAATTAATTTGATGAAATTTCTATAATATATATAAATTTATTGCTTCCACATTTTGGAGAGTTAGAGGTATAAGAATATCAATTGAATCTCAGGATTGTAGATCAGAGACATGGAGGATGCACAAATGGACTGCAGTCATGAGAAAAAATCCCAAGGACAAAATATTATGTGCATAATGATGAAACATAATCTAATGTACATAAGAGCAGAGTGGAACCAACAAAATTGGTAGAAATTGTGAGAAGTCTCAGAATGGAGGTGAAAAGTTATAGAGTTGAAAATGCGATCCGGGTGGATATCGGTGCCCACCCACCTATTCCAACTGGCTCATCTTCTCCATTTTTAGCTCAACACGTTCTTTTGTACTTCTTTGTAATTGTGGGTTCTACACTTATGGGGTTGTCTGAATCCATACACATCTTCCAGGTGGATACTCATGGCCTATCACCTAATCCAACTAGATTATTTTATATGTTTTCATGTCAACACATATTTCTATTGTTCCAGGACCGTTTTGGAGCCCTAAACAATGTTTTTTTGGCTCTCCATAGTCAAACTATAGACGAAGTTAGTTTCATGATGAAATGTGTCATTCTCTGAAAGACCTTTCCAATGGGATATCGCACGCCTAAAAAAAAGGTCATATACAAAATTTACAACCCCGTGAAGTTGAGGTACCAACTTACCCATAGGGCCCCACATGAATTTTGGAATTTCAACTTCTAGGGTTAGGTTTTTGGATGTCTATGGTTTTGGAATTCATGAGTAATATGAAAAATGCCAGTGGAGCCTCATTGTAATCATTCTACTTAGATGGATGCGTGTAGCAGCCACATCTCTTCTCAGAGATATCTACCACCATTCAAGCAAGTGTTTCAATTATGCAATTTAACAATTTCAACCTATTTCATTTATTCAATAAAAGAAATTGTTCATTGGATATCTGTGTTGTTCTTCATATCTTTGTGTTTATTATATTCAACTTGTTAATCAGTTCATTCCACTCCTAAATACGAATCAATGGTTTCAGAGTGGTATGCTCTTCATTTATTTTTCTTCATGCATGTCCCCAACAAGATCTGGGTACAAGAAGTTAGGAATCAAACCAGTCAAGCCGTTGCAAGATCGATCGTACCGATGCTGACTGCTATCACTAAAATTTCGTCCGCACATGGCAACAAGAACTCAACATCATCAAAATAGGAATGAAGTCATTCATGGCACAGGATTAATTCCACAGCATTACAAAAGGGTCAAAAACTATACAAAGTAACCAAAAATTGAAGGGCGCTTTACAGAATCTGGGTGCGCGCGCATATGCGCACAACATCAACGTACAATGCGCACATACGTGCACGATGCGCGGCTGTTGGGTGAACAACCCACGCACCTGCTAAACGGTGCATTTATTAAAATTGGTCGGCCTCCCAACCACTAATGGATCAGCTCCCAAGCCGATTTGACATCAAATCTGAGCTGAATCCGCATGGTAGGTTGGTCAAAGACCTAATTGAGCCCTAAAGAGCCCCTTTTCACACTTCAAAGGAGTTACATAATCACCCAATGCTATGCTATAAAAATCCATGAGGAACCATCATTTTCTCAAGGAATTTCATGTATTTTTATGTTGCTAAGATTGTTAAGGACTCACTCTTTGACAATTACACATTTGGCACCATTTCATAGAGCTATCCACCTCTCTCTTGAGTGGGTATGCTTGGAGTTCTTTCACCATCATTCTCATTTTATTATTGTAAGGAGAGCAAGTTTGTGAGGGCCTCAAGAGTCTTCCTTTGGAGGAAGAAGGAACCACAGTTCCCTTTCTTCATTGTGCTTTGGATTTCATCAATTGATCAGCCTAAAAACATTAGTGATATTGGTATTTTTGTGATTTTAGTTCTTTATCCATATGCTCATAGTTTTAGTTTGTTTTATTTAATTCTTGTTTATAGTTCTGTTTTATTTTCTCTAACTCTTTCCTACATAGCTGTCATGCTCTGCAAGACCCAACAGGGCATGTAAGCACTCTCAATTTGCTCACAAGGTGACGAATAGAGTGCAAACACTGACAACAACCCATGGGAGATGAAAACAAATATGATGGAGTAGGATATCCTTTTAAAATGTTGCTCGAGGAATCCCTTGCATGAAAAATGAACTAAATGATGTACACCATTGTGTATATCCTTCGGTGACTGCCCACAAGAGAAGCATCTTCATCAAGATGCCATGCAACCCCCTTCAAGGTACATGTAAATTTTGATATTCCATTATTTGAAGGACTGATATATGTAGATTTTGTAGATAAATGGTTGAATCTGCTCGAAGGGTATTTTTCGGTCCACAATTTTTCCAATAGGCAAAAGATTACTTTTGCACCCCTCAAGGTCGTCCCCAATGTTAAGGACTAGTGGGAAACTTACTCTGAGCAAAGGGCCATAGAGGAATCTGCAATATTTGTGGTTTCTCCTACATGGGATTCCTTCTGGGATGCCATTAAAGAACAATATTATCGTATTGGAAGCTATGAGGACCAGTACACTAGATGGACCACCCTACATCAAGAAAGGGATCAAAAAATGCAAGATTTCACCAATAGTTTCCATACTGTTGGCACAGGGGCAAACCCAGGGTTCAATTCTACAACAACGCACCAAAAAAACCCTAACTAATGGCCCTTTCGGCAACACCTGCGAAGAACATGAACTCTCACCCGAGGTAGAGGCAGGGGTGGTTGCGAGACTCGGGTGTTTGAAACCTTAGTTGGGCCACAGATTTGTGATTATGATGCTTAATAGAGAACTTAGCACCGCCAGATCCTCAATATGGAATCAATATCTACTTCGTTGATAAAACAGAGCTTCACAACATTCACACTGATCTAATGTAATTAAGCACTTATCACAAACAAATGGATCAGATCTAGCAGAAGCCAGCACTAAGAACATTCATAGAGGTTAGATCTAACATTTATAGCACAAAGAATAAGCAGATCTATCTATCTATATCAAATCACTTAGCAAGAGAAGTTATAAACACATCAAGACAAGCACAAAGAAGAACAACACAGTGTTTACGTGGTTCACCCCCACCCTGGGGCTACTTCCACCAACTCTTTTTCATTGTTGTCTTCAGTCAATTTGTTACAAGCACAGAGCCTCAAAGCCTTACTTCGCCTAGGACAAGAGATCTGTGCACCTCTCTAGATCCTCCTTCCTTGTGTTACAACACAAAGTACTTCACAGCCTATTACAATACCTTGCACCTAGCTCTGCAAGTCTCTCACAGTATGCACAGAGCATCTACACATTGTACTTGCACGTAGCACTTAGCTAACTTGTATACACCAGATAGATGCACTGCCACTTCTATCTATCCTAAGAATCTATTTATATATTACAAAATAGGCCTAAACATGTGTAAACCCATGGTCAGACATCCCAATACTGTTACATAATCCCAAAACCCAGAAAGGAACTAGAAATGGGCCGAGATCCCGTGATATCCGCTTCGTCTTGCACTCCTCCTTCGATGGGCTGTCGAAGTCCAAAATAGATCAACATGACCAAGAATCTCCCAAAACTTGGTCAAGGGCCAACAGCCCCCCAAAAATCACTTGTGTCTCGTCTCGAGTCACTCTAGTATGACTATTTCTGCCTCGAACGCCTTGAGCTTGGCTCAAGCTGCTTTGACCTGTTGCTGTGCTACGTCCTCTTGCTCGATGAACTCCTAGATTACTACTTCGTTCCTTCTAGGCATTGTTATGCTATATTAACAACCTACTATAGCTCTTCTCCTCGACTCTCGACCTCTATGAAAAATTGATAAGCCTTATCTTTCACAGGTTGGAGCCATTGAGTTACTTCCATAACTTTTCTTTGAATCATATGGATCTGCTGTTGGACGATGCACTACTCTTGAGACCACTTCATTGTTTCTACAGCTGACAGGGCCTTCAACTCCACCTGTAGTATCTCTGCATGCTACTTTACTTCCTGGAGCTCCGACTCCAGTGCCTACAATTCTGGATTCTCAATGAGCTTCTCATATGTTTGGGTACTATGGTTACTTAGCTGCTTGCACTCCCTAGCAAGAGCCTTTAGTCTCTCAACTGCGCTCCTGGCGGTTGCTTCCCTTTGGTCTCTTACATCTTGAGGGGTCTCGGGTACTGCGCGTAGCTCCAAATCTGCTATGTGTTGCTGTAGCTGCTAGATCACTTCTTCAAGTTTCACTACTAGTTGTGGAATTCTCTCTTCGGCCTTTAATTCTATGACTGTCACAAAGCAAAGCGCTCTGTTCACCATTTCTTTTTCTTTGAGTTGCTCCATGAGAAACTATTCTTTTTCTTTTTGTAGCTGGGCTTTTTCTTCGTCAAACTTTGCCTGGAGAGAAAGCTTCTCTCGTTCTACAGTACTGTGTTTCTCTACAAGGAATCCTTGTACTTGTGTCAAAGTTTGGGTGGCTTGTGTTGTTTCTTCTTACGCTTGTCAAAGGTGAGCTTTGAATGTATCAACTATTTGGTGGAGTTGAGCTGGCTCATCTCCTAGTTCTGGTGTTCCTAATGGCAGAGGAAAAATGGAGACTACGTGGCTGGACTATAGTGCTTGTTGTATTCCTTGGAGCTCAATCTCAATTCTATTGTACATCGCTTCCGGCTTAACCTCTTGTTTCTCTTCTATCTCCAGCAAAGCATCAGTCAGGGCCACTATAATGAAATCGAAGTCATCGGAGGTGAGGATAGTATTCATTTTGGTCATAGAAGATTTTGATTTCTTTCAAGAGGAAGGCTTAGGGGGGGAAACCTTCCTTTTCTTTGAGGGGTCCTCCTCATCTCTAGGTGGTGTAACCTCGCCTTTCTTCTGTTCAAATTTCATGACATCTATCTCTCTACTATCACCTCCTTTCTCTAGTGATATGGAAGATGTCTTCATAGATTCACTGTCGAAATCCTGAACCTCTTCATTTTTCTTCATCCTACTAGGTCCAGGTGTATCCTGCGCAGTTTTTGGACTCTCTATATTGGATATCTCTGTAGGCTCTACTAGAATGAGGAGGTCCATCAACCAGTCCTTAGTGATCTCCTCCAAGTCCTCCTCTGATATCTTGTAGTAGGACTGAATTTGTTGCTTGTGCTCATCAGCGCACACTGTGATATAAATGAAATGGTGGTCTGCGCTAAATTTCATCAAAGGTAGGAACCTATGTAAAGTATTCAGAGTTAAGTGAGGCATGGACTATATGGATACCTTCAACTGTTTTTAGTATGCATGAAATACATCATTGGACTACCACTGTTTATTCATATCGCTTGAATACCACATTGTGTTGAACTTCGCAGCCAATGGTTCAAAGGGCTCAATGTCCGGGAAGGTCGCACCTTCCGGCATCTCCCAGGAAATGAAAGCGATCTAGATCAATAGCTAGTTGAAGTGAAATTTGTACCCTTGATCCTAAGCTTCTCTACAGTCAAGTTCTGATTGGTTCACAAGTTACTTCACCCAATTAATTTGTAGGCCCTCCGTGCACTTCCCTACAAGGTCGACTACAAAACGAGTGACTTGGGTGGGTCGGTTCTTTCATACTAACTTTCCTGTGATCAATTGACAGGCGAGGCGCACTGTGCTGCTCTGGATAGAAACTACCTTGTAGCCTCATGTTCCCTTCTCAACATCACCGTAAGTGTCCTTGACCCTTTGTGTGAGAGCGTGGTCCATGTATTTTCCAGGGTAGAAATCCTGTGGGTCTGGTCCTTGCATACTAAGCCCATTAATCTGATTTATCAACGTCAGATCCACTGTTATGTGATGGTTTAACCATATATAACCTCCATGGTAACAATATAACAACAATATGACACATTCATTCACCTCCTGGTGTCGTCCGAAGTTTGGAATCTTCATAATGTTCAGAAGGGTGGACTGCATGAGGTTATGGGTCCATGACTGAGGGACGATATTCAAATTCTTTCCCTTTGTTCTAGTTAGGTACTTATGCGGGGCGAGCATGTTGTAAAATTTTCGGTCACCAAGGTTGAAGTCACTAAACTTCAATGTTGCAATCTTATCTTGGTCTGCACATATCCCCTTCGGGAGGTACGCAGTGACCAAGGCATACTCAAAATATCTAGGTATGTTGTTGCAGTTTACAACACCGCTCAAAGGTGGTATATAGGTAGGTAAGATAATCAGGATCAGTTTAGCATTCAATAAGTCATCCCTGTGCTTTGTTCACTTCTCATCAAACGGTCAGGACAATCCTCCTCCATGAGCAGTCGATGGTGATGCTTGAACTGTTCTCATGGATGCATCCTAGATACCTGTAGACATCGACATGACTCTCTCAGTCATCAAGTCGATCAAAAATTCTTCAACAGATTTCTCTATGGCGCTCAATTAGTCTGACATACACACTCGGGGTTAACAATCGTGGGTTCAGAAAAT
>JASDQU010815709.1:0-32361 GCA_032191745.1 Picea mariana
TGATCTTGTGAGAACAACATTGAATGGAGTTTCCAAACAATGGGTTATTTTTGTGGAGGGAAGTGTTGGTAGGGAGAAGCTTCCTGGTTGGGAACGTCTTTGGGATGAATTTATTCAGGAAGAGGCCTGGAGAGGTTATGTACATGGAAGTTCATCTACAGGTCATGACGAGGATAATGTGGCTCTTTCTACCACTAGCTAGAAGAATTTCAAAAAGGGTCCAAAGGGAGGACAGAATTTGATCTGAAAATAAAAGGCTGACTTGTTATGCTATGCAAGCACCCTCTACCTCATAAAAATAAACCTTAACTGGACCTTGCTTCATGTGTTCAAATGTGCAAACTGGTTTATGTGTTTAAGTTCTTGCTTCTTCTTGTCAATGTTCATGTGAGAGGAAGGGTTTTTTTTTTTAATGATTAAATATGTTCTATACCAATACACAGCAATGTAAAGGGCAGAAAATAACCAGCAAACTCACAACAATATCAAGATGATAAAGCAGTTCACCCCCTCTGGGCTACATCTGCTAGACCAAACCTCCCAAACTAGGCTTGTCCTCTTGTATTAAAAATGCTACAAAGGCTAATACAAGAATATGAGTGTCTCAAAAGACAAATATGACTGTAAATACAGAATCATAAGATAGGAATTAGCTAAATATGCTCTTTCCCAAACACTAAACAGTGAAATTGTACCTTATACAATACTTTCCCCAATTGGCCCTAGTGGCCCTTTAATCTTGCATGGAGAATTTCGAGGTGAATATGACCTCAATTGGTTCTAAAACCTCTGCCATCAGACTCATAAGGTCGAAAATAGCAGACATAGGCTTTTGAATCACCAAAAATGGATGAACATAGCCCCCAAACAGCTCGAGCACTGAAATGGCCCTCGTGGCCCTGAAAGCTTCCCTGAAGCTAAGCAATGAGAAGAGTGCCTCAAAAGGAAAAAAGAGCTGTAGAAATGGATTCAGAATGCTGAAAAACTTCAGGAATGACCTTCGTTCCACATTCACTGGCTGCACAATTCCCAATGCAACTCCCAAACCGATTTGGCCCTCGTGGCTCCTGAAACTTCCCTGAATAAAAATCACCTGAAAATGACCTCAGATGGCTGTGAAACCTGTGCCAATGGCTTCAGAAGGTCGAAGAGACCCAAAATAAAAATAAAAATCGTCCAAAAAGGACTTTCCTAGCCAAAGTTATGGCTCATTAAAGTTTTCCCAGTTTGCCCTAGAAAAACTCCAGATAAAACTGGCTAACTGCCAGATAACCCCGACAAATAGGCAATTCCGCCATTTTTGGAGCGCTCCGCCAAAAATCCGCCAACTGGACTGTCAGTTAATGGCCAGTAAATCCCGCATGTGACCGGAAATCTCGGGCTGGTGGTTTGCATTGGAGTTCGTGCCAACGGTTACCCGCGCCAATACAATTATCATTTCACTTTAAATAATTATAAAAACATTTGTTTAATAAAGCCAATCATGTGGCGTGTTGGCGGGTTGAACTATGTTAAAACTTTGCAATGTGTGGGGAGGTCCGGGGGTCGAACCCCACGGCCTTCATATATTTCTATCAAACCATATAAACACCAACAACCTATAGATGGGTGCCACGTGGCACCTTTCCATTCGCCTGAAGTATGCCACGTGTCGCCATTCGACTCGTTCAGATGTAACCAATCACAGATTGCCGCATCACTATGTGCCCTGTCACTGTACGGTTTCCACGTCAGCACTGTACGGCCCTATGCCACGTCAGCTGTACGGCCTGCCCAGTCATCACCCTTTTTTTCCTGTTTGGCGATTCGAACAGATCGCGATAACTTTTGCTCCTGACGTCCGTTTGAGACGAAATGAATTGTGTTGGGTTCGTGATGATGAGGACTACAAACCCATTTGTTTTGAGGCAATTCCGAGAACTTTTATTTTTGAGGTAAAATTTGACCCCTGGTCCAGATTTTGATCAGAAGCCCAAGGGTGAAGGGAAGAAAAACATGAGCAAAGTCAAGTGCTTTGCATGCCATAAGTTTGGGCACTATGCAGGACAGTGTCCGAACAAGAAGAAGAAACAAACAACATCTTCAACAGAGGTGGAAGAGTTTTCCACCAAGTTTGACAAGGAATTTTCCTTGATTGTGTGTCTATCCTCAAGGACCACTACTTCAGATACTTGGTATATTGACAATGGTGTCTCTCGCCATATGATAGTAGCTCGTGAGAACCTAACAGATCTTACACAACATGGAGATGCAAACGTAGTGCTTGGACATGACCGAGAGGTCAAAATGGCTAGTTGTAGGAGCGTATTATTTCAGAGGGANAAAGGTTCTATATGTTTTGGGCTTGAAGAAGAACTTAGTGTCAGTTTCTACTATTGAGGAGAAGGGCTATGAGGTCTTGTTCCGTTATGGGCAGGTGCTTTTTTCCCCCAGAGGGTCTAGCATCACTTCGGCTAAAGTGATTGCTACTAGACATGAGAGGATGTACAAGTTTTTGTTCTAGCCAGTGAGAGCATTGATTCATTCTACCAGCAGCAGCAGTGACCTACGTGAGCTATGGCACAGGAGGATGGCACATTTTCACCATGGGGCTTTGAGAGTTCTGAGGGAGATGGTGATGGGAGTTCCAGATTTCAGTTCAGATCACCATGAGTTGTGAAAGGGGTGTGCTTTGGGAAAGTACACCAAGAATGTTTTTCCGAGCAGTGATAGTAGAGCAGCAGGGATACTTGATCTTATACATTCAGATGTATGTGGCCCTATGTCTTCGGCATCATTGACTGGTTCACTATACTATGTTGTATTCATTGATGACCTCTCTCAGAAGTCCTATATTTTCTTCATGAATACCAAAGGACAGGTCTTTAGTTGGTTCCAAGAGTTCAAAGATCTTTTGGAGAACCAGACAGGGAAGAAAATTAGATTCTTGAGATCAGAAAATGGGGGTGAGTATACCTCCAAGGATTTCATGGACTTTGTGTACGAGAGGGCAATAGGAGGGAGTTCATTGTTCCTTACAACCCGCAGCAGAATGGGGTTACAGAGAGGAAGAACAGGGCCATTGTTCGGGCTGCAAGAGCCATGTTACATGATCAGGGGATAACACTATTTCTATGGGTTGAGGCATGCTACACTATAGTTTATATGCAGAACAGGAGTCCCCACAAGGCTGTGGGGAGAATGACTCCTGAAAAGGCTTTCTTTGGGAATAAGCCTTAGGTGGGGCACCTTCGTATTTTTGGGTGCATCACATTTTCATATGTCCCTTCTGAGAAGAGGACAAAGTTGGAGACCACGACAGAGAGAGGGATCTTTTTTGGGTACAATGAGACTTCAAAGGATTTCTATATATACCTTCCTTCCTTGAGGAAGACTGTCTTGAGGAGTGATGTCATATTTGAGGAGGACAGAGCCTTCAGGAAGTCTAGAGGGACAGAGAAGGGTGAGCAGTCTTCACCACAGATTCAAGTTAGTCCACAACAGACTACAGTGACACATAGTGCGGGGCCACTAGTTTTGAGGATGACAGGTTCACAGGTGACAGGGCCATAGGATTCAGGTTCATAGGCTACTGGTCCACAAGTTTCAGGATTAGGTACTTCAGAGTCTACTGTAGGATCAATGTCTCCAAGATATGGGGTAGAGCAAGGACAGTCCCCTCCACAGGATGCTACTTCAGAGAGGAGGAAGCCCAAGTGGCTTCAGGATACTTTGAGGGAGGCATAGGGTTCAGTGGGGAATCCCCGACAGGCAATGAGGGAGAGTAAACCTCCCGAGAGGTTTTGTAGCTACATCGTGATGGTGAGCAGTATTCGGGAGTATGAGCCTTCCACTTTTGAGGAGGCCACTAGTAGATAGGTATGGAGAGATTCCATGATGGAAGAGTACAATTCCATCATGAAGAATGATCTCTGGGAAGTTGTTCCTAGACCTAAGGGGAAGTCAGTGGTGACTTCCAGGTGGCTCTACAAGCTAAAGCATGCTGCGGATGGTAGCATTGAGAAGTACAAAGCTCACTTTGTGGCTTAGGGGTTTTCAGAGGTTGAGGGAGTCAATTATGATGAGACCTTTGCGTCGGTTGCTAGATACACTTCGATCAGGGTAGTGATCTCCATTGTAGCAGAGATGGGTTGGAAGATACACCAGATGGATTTGAAGAACACACTTTTGAATGGTCTTATTGAGGAGGAGGTGTATATTGAGTAGCCATTGGGATTTGAGGTGCATGGGAGAGAGTCTCATGTGTGTAGACTGAAGAAATCATTCTATGGGCTGAAACAATCTCCCAGAGCTTGATATTCGAGGATATATGCCTATTTGTAGCAGTTGGGTTTTGAGAAGAGTGAGGCGGATCCCAACCTATACTTCATTGTGGTTGGAGAGGATCCTCTCATTCTTCTGCTATATGTGGATGATATTTTTATTACAGGGGCAGAGAGACTCATCAACAGTTGCAAGGAGAGCCTTGCTTCAGAGTTCGAGATGACTGACATTGGACTGATGCATTCCTTTTTGGGATTGGAGGTTTGGCAGGAGCTTGGACACATCTTCCTGGGACATGGGAGGTATGTATCTGACATTCTGAGTAGATTTCATATGGGAGATAGCAGGCCCATGACCACTCCCATGATTACCAACTAGAAGAAGCTTCATGCTTCTGAGTCACAGTTGGTGGATTCCACTTTGTATCATTAGTTGATCGGGTCATTGATGTATTTGGTCAATACCAGGACATATATTTGTTTTGTTGTCAACACTCTCAGTTAGTTCATGGTGGATCCTAGGAGAGTGCACTGGGTGGCAGAAAAACATGTGCTCAGGTATCTTTGTGGTACGGTAGATTATGGTTTGGACTATCAGAGAGGAGATGAAGTTCGTCTCATTGGTTATACAAACTCAGATTGGGTAGTATGTGCCAGTGAGAGGAAAAGCACTTCAGGGTGCTTTTTTGGATTGGGATCAACAGTTGTGTCTTGGTTCATTCAGAAACAAAAGTTAGTGGCTTTGAGTTCTGCAGAGGCTGAGTATATGGCAGCCAGTCAGGCCAGTTTTGAGGCCCTTTGTCTTCGCAAGATGCTGGTGGGATTGTTCGGTGTGCAGTTGAGGCCTACTATGATTTACTTTGATAATCAGAGTTGCATTAAAATCTTGGAGAATCTAGTTTTTCATGACTAGTCTAAGCACATCGAGATTTTTTATCACTTCATCCGTGACTATGTGCAAAGAGGAGCTATGGAGCTACAGTACATATCCACAAAGGAGTAGGTTGTAGACATACTTACCAAGGCATTGGGCAGAGGCAAGTTTGTATTTTTCAGGGACAAGCTTGGAGTGGTGAGATGCAAATTAAAAGGTGACTTTATGACTAAAGTGAGGGTGAGTGAAGAGACATCTAATCCCAACCACTCATCTAATCTAATCTCATCCATTGGATTAGAGAGACTCCTCAACTACCTCATGAGGTTGATTAGGGTAGAGGGGCGCACCCATTCTTGGGTAGTTCATGCATTTTTTTTGCTGAGAGAGCAAAAGGAGAAGAGAGAGGTCGAGCTTGAGAAAAGAGACAACATTTGCAGGAGGAGAGCACACATCCCAAGGAAAACAACATGCATGAATTACGAGGCAGCAGACAACAATAAAGAATAGTTCGTACAGTACGGATTTGAGGGGTCGTACAAAATTTATTGTGCACAATTTTCGAGGAGAACAACAACACAATTTTTTGGGAGTATTTGGCATACATTCCAAGGCTACCTTATAGCTATTCCAGGAATAGAAATCAAGGAGGTTTTCGGGAACATTTTTTTGGGTGAGAAAAGTTTGTACAGTCCATATGTACCTGCACATAAATCGAGGGCCGTACTGCAGAAAATTTTTGTGCACGATTTTCAAGGTGATGGGCACATTTTTCAAGGCATTTGCTTAGTTGGGTTTTTTGTATAGTTGTAACAGAGATTTGGCATGCTTTTCAAGGACAGTCTGTACAACATTTAATGTTGTGACAGCCATAAAGTGGTACGGATTTCTTGTTCAGAAATCGAGAAGCAAGCTACAAATCCCAATTTCTCAGAATCCCAGAATAAGTTTGTAAATTTCTGAAGATGAATATGCTGTAAAAGAATTTCTCAGAATCCCATAAATAATAAAAATCCCTCTCTCACTGGTTTTCCCCTTATGGGTTTTTCTAGGGTCGATGTTAGACCAAAAATTCCTGTGTCTATAATTCTCTGAGTTTTATATGTTGTTGATATTTTATTTTTGCGTTATAAACGATGTTCATAATCCTCATTTTTCAATTCTAAAGTTTATTTTCTGCTAAGTTTTTATATGCTAATATAAAATTGGGTTTGGGCATTTAACATTGGCAAAAAAAATTCAGCAAGACTGAAACTGGGTTGGGGTCTGAAAATTGTACAATGCATAACTTTGACAAATATTGAATCTTCACGACTTCTCAGAATGGTTCCTTTATCCTCTGAGTTGTTTTCATTGAGTTTATTTCCATATTTATCAGTTGGGGGAGTGGTTGGTGTTTCATATCCATATACTACTCACTTCCAAACATCAAATCCATGTTCCTGTAAAAATGTTTTCATTATTTTGTTCCAGAAGGCATAGTTCTGACCATGAAACATTGGTGCTCCAATATTAGCATATTCCATGATCTCCTTCCTGTGGTTAAACTGTTTATTGAAGGACCTACTCTAATACCAATTGTTGGAATACTAAGGGGGAGGAGGAGAATCAGTATGAACACTTTCTTATCACTTATAACCACAATATGAAATCATTAATTTCATGAGCATTATATCATCAATACATCATGAGTAGTATAAATCAACAAATCATAATAGACATCCATAGAAACAAAGTACACCAGAATTTACGTGGAAACTAAAATGAGAGAAAATGATGGAATTATTTTCTTATATCTCAAAAGACTACATTCATTGGAGGCACCAAATTCCCAATTCTACATCTACAACTAGAAGGAGGCTATGACCCCCCTATTTAAAGGCTCCAACTTGAAGGAAGCTACAACTCCCTCAATTATATGGCACCAACCTGAAGGAGGCTGCAACCCCATGATTCTCAGGATCCAACCTAAAGAAAGCTCCAACTCCCTATGTTCTCTGGCACCAACCAGAAAGAAGATAAAACCCTCTTTACTTACCTTGTCCTGTCACCCTGAAATATAAGTGTAGACCAAATTGTCACTACCAAAATCATTGCCACTGTGAAATTGTCACTGTCAACCTGATGTTGTTTCCAACATGTCAAATCAACCTGTAACCTATCACTGTCACATCAACCTATAATAGACCATCGACCTGTAACCTGTCACTATCCTTGCCACCGATATATCAACCATATATTCTCATATGGACCATATCAACATCAAGTATCAAACCATGTACCACAATGTACCTCAAGCATGCATCATACCATATACCATAAAATATGCATCATATATATGACACTATCACAAATATGTTCCTCTAACAATCAACCATAACAACCATATACATTATACCAAGGATATGTCTCAAGCATGTATCATTGACACCAAAACATGGACCTCAACTATATGCAGTCATAAACCAAAAGGGCCTCCAAAACATGCCTGAAGAATGTGCCATATCATCCATGATAAACACACATAAAGAATATACCTATGATCTTGTAGACACTCTGATGTATTAGACAACATATAAGTAAACAATCATGGGAATCAATAATATTGTACAAGAATTTCTTCGGACCCTCTAACAAGATTTTCAAAGATCTGTGACTTCCTTCATTACTACCCGTGGATATCCATGCTTTTATCCATTGTAGCCCTTGCACATATGTGCCCTTTTGACCTGCAACCCGTGCATACCTCATAAACTAGGGTTACTCACATTTTTGCAACTTCAATACTTTCACCTTCAACCTTCATTCGTAACTTCAAAATTTCTACATTAGACTCAACCTTAGATTTTCCAATACACCAAAAGTTCTTCACAAGAAAGATACATAATAGAGATGTGTGTGAATTGTACTTATGAAAGACTCCTTAAGGTGTATTTATACTCTTTCTAAGTAACCTCTTTCCTTACTTTGCGGGTTTCTTATTACAACCACTTAACCCTTTCATTAATTGACTTGAAACCAACTAGGGGATTCATAACCCATATTTGGGGCATATAACTTCATGACCTCATAACTCCTCAACCATGAGAAACCACTTGGAGTACCACCTATCACCAGAAATGAAACGACAAGGCCTATCTATATATGACTATGTTACATACATTTACACTATCCTTCATGTCCTTATTCCTTAAACAAATTTAGGATTCATGACCATACCTCTGGGGCATCTTGTATACTTCTTCAAAGAACCAACCCATGAGGTCCATGCTCAGAGCTATGCCATAAGGGGACCACTTTGGAGACTTCTACAAATACACCCATCACTTATGTTGACATCAATGACAACCAACTTTCCAAAACCATATGATCACACCAAAGCATGATGATCATGGTGATGAAATATATGATTTCTTCAACCCAATTTAAAAAATTAGAAAGGGATTGCAAAAGGAAAACAAAGAACTCCTTCAATTGGTTAGTTGTAAGCCTACAAAGGAGACCATAGCAAGGATGAGAGAGGTAGAGAACACTATATATCAATATGTGATAAGTGTCATTTTAAAAATAGATTATTTACGACATATATTAATTTATGAATTTTCGTTTCATAAGTTAATCTGAGATAAAATAAAAATGATTTATTTCTACATAAATATTTGAAACCGATGCAAGATCTTGGTTGTTGGGATGCTTCTAGTAGCAATGATGTACAAACCCCACAACACCCTCGCATGAGCCACATACTTTTGAGGTTTTTTTCCTCTTTGTGTGTGGCTCAGACGACTATGGATCCAGGGGCCCATGTTACGCCTACAACATTTACGCTAGAACATGGTGCACATGATGGTGTTGTAGATGGTTAATCTCATGAAGATGAGTCTACGGGTTGCTATCCTGGAGAAACATGTGTTCAATACATGTGAACAATATTACTCAAACTTTTGATGGATGAAACCTTGGTTCCCTTGAATATGCCACAAGTCCCAGGTACTTCTTAATATCTTAGTTAATTTCTATAATTTAAATATTGAAGCCTATAGGTTTCAAATTATTTTAAACTAATTATCATATCTTTTTTTAGGAAACAACATTTTTATAGGACCTTCCATGACAAGTCCTTAGACATTTTTGGGCCCACCATTCACACATAGTGGAATTCCTAGAAAAAATAATTGAAAGATAAAATTGGTAACCATTTGGTTGGCATGTTTGGTGATTCATTCAACAAACAACATATCACCCCAAATGCGGGTACACATTTGAAATATGTCAGAGATCAATATAGGAATCAATTGGTAAAAAACCCTATGTATGATCACCCTGTCACCATTCCCAAGATGGAATGGAAGAATATACTGTAGGAGGCAAAGGATATTTCATTGAGATATGAAGGGAAGACACCACCTAGCCGTAGAAGGTAAATCATATTTTGAATTGAATATGCCAAACTTTTTTTAGTTGATCTACAGAAAAAATTGCATTGTCTAAGTACATATTTGAAACTTTCTATAGGCTCCCAGACACATCAAAATCCACCAAGGAAAGACTAGATAAACATAGGCAACACAAACTTGTCCAAGGTTGTTTCCTAATATTAAAATCTCGAATTGTAAGTACCAAATAATTTTACCATATTATTCATATCATCATACAATTTAATTTCTAATTGAAACCAATAAGAAAAATTCATTATATTATGAAATGTAGGGGGATATGTTCAACAATTAATCCACCCAATAAGACATGAAGATCGACTTCAAGTTAGGATTTCAAGAAAGGGTTGGACATGGAAAAATATTTTTGCAAAGACAATCAACTAACCCTTCAAGCGAGATGGTAGGTAAAATGAGAAGACTGTAATTTTTCATTACTTGTAATTACATATATAGACAATTGATTTATCACATCAATTAATGTGTCTTCTTTTTAGGCATGCAAGAAACCCCAATTCATTCGACAATGGTACTGGATAGGAAACCCATGAGTTTGGTGGTGTGCAGACCCATCACGATATTTGTATTTAAAATCAATTGTGTATATTGACTATTAGTAATTTTTAGCTGCAAATGGTGTAGTTATA
This sequence comes from Picea mariana, assembly GCA_032191745.1. Lineage (NCBI taxonomy): Eukaryota > Viridiplantae > Streptophyta > Pinopsida > Pinales > Pinaceae > Picea > Picea mariana. The sequence continues at coordinate 10,220 of JASDQU010815709.1, forward strand.
ATGTTTCTTGTTTTAATGGTAGAGCATGTAGATGAGGTCGGTGCTCACAGAGGAGAAGAACTGATGACAACCCAACCAATGGGGTCAACTACTCCTCTAGGTAAAAAAAAGATTCATGATATCTGTGTTAATGAAAGACTAATATGAATAATAATAACCAACCATGCACTTTTAATGCTTTTTGTTATTCTAGTGGATGTCTATGTACTGTGGCAGGGTCCAGTAGTAAGTCGTATTACTAGAAGTAGTGAAATGGTAGATATGGTGCTTAGTGATGTGGAACGACCATAAGAGGGTCCAACAATTTAAGGGGTTGAATACGATGTTAGTAGTGATGATATACAAAGAATTTTATTAAAAGGAAGAAACCAAAAAGGAATTGATTGTAAATATTTTAAGGACAAAATTTATTAATATAAATTATTAGTAGTACAATTTTTGTTTGAATTAATATACATGATTGGGTATGGGGAATTGAGAATGATGGGAGGGGAGGGGGGAAATGAGCTTCCACCTTCACATGGTTGGCCCTGTTTAGTAGAGAATCAATTATTCTCAAAACCAATAGGAACTCATTAAGGTATTTCTATTATCCATTTAATGATATTATTTTTAGAGATTATTGAATTTAATTTGATGTGGAATTTTATGTTCTCCTTTAACATTGATGTTTTCAAATGTTCAATGTGCAAAAAGGCCTATTTTGAGGACTTGGAAATGTATAATTCTTGCTCGAGTTAGCAATTTATTCAATGAACATTGATAGTGATATTGATAAATCAAATGGAAGGAAATAAGTGAGTTCAAATTTTAAAGTTTCTTGTACTAATTTTGATTCTTTTCTTAGTTACATGTTTCTATTTGTATCGTATCGCTATTTTATATTGTTGACTTATATCGCTAGTTCAAAAAAATAATATCTTTTTTTGTTTGTGTAAAATAAATATTTTAATAAATGGCCCCTCTATCACCATCAATATAAATCTATGATACCATCTTTGAGATTCACACCTTTTTCACTATCAAAATGATATAGAGATAATGAGAATAATGTTCTCTTAGAATGCACTCTTGAACAAGGTAACTCTCGACACATACTTCAAGAGAGATAGCATATTTTTCCTCCCTAAGGAGGATGCACCCACCATGCCAACAACTTTCAACTCAGCATCTATCACTTAAGGAGATCATCCTCTTTTCAATATTTGTATTTTGACTTGAGTGTATTGAGTGTACTCATGTAAATGCATCTTTCCATCCCTCCGACTTTGTGCATGAGTTCTTTAATATTTATTCATATTATGTGGACCTATTGGGAAGTTTTGTTTAACGGCATCCAATATACCTTTTACCATCCAAGCCACCTCACAAATATACTATCCAGATGGTATCATCCCTGTCAAGAACCTAAGAAGACATCACAATAGTAAATTGAGGTGTTCACTTGGATTTGCATTCAACTCCAAGTTTTATATCTGCAAGAGGTATTGATTGTATCACCACTTAAGAGGTATTATTTTACACCCTCCAATAACATTTTTACCATCAAATCCACCTCTCCATTTTCGACATGGTGTCATATCTATCAAGAACCTATCAATACATTACAATAGTATATTGAGGTGTTCACTTGGATTTGCATTCAATGCCAAGTTCTATATCTAGAGGAAGTATTTATTGTTAAATTTAATTATATTGTATTGGGTTTTGTTAGATTCAAAGCTTCCATGTTTTAAAGGTTTTCCCTTAAAAGGACTTGGAACATTCTTTGGAAGTTGAATGTAAAGTTCAATGGTGGACTAATTTCCAAGACTCCCAAAACCCTAATTCTCATTCCAACCTCTAGACATAGAGTTCTCCAAATAGTCCTATAGCCTTTACACATCATCCATACAACCCTACATTTTTTTTCCCTCTTCTCCTAGACCTAATTAATGGTGCCACTACCATTGCACACAACCAAAAATATAAAAATTAGCCATGATTTCAAGTATCCATAGTCATCTCAACCACTATATATTGACTCTCCCTCTTGTATTCCCAAGTCCATCATTATATCCTACACTTTGTATCCTATAACTATTGCATAAACACTTAATTTTATCACTTACCTTTTCTTTTTTTTAATTGAGCACAAAGAACCTTCTTCCACCTCTACCAAAATTCCTAAATCTTACGTTAATAGACTACAGAGTTTCATATAGGATGTCTCATCACTCCAAATTCATAAAAAGGCATAAAACCAATAACTTTATTAACCACTATAGTTACGGGCTCTAGGACATGATCACTATATTAATTCGATGGTATTGTTTAGATATTCCTTCTACCCAACCACATCAAAATCTGGGACATTAGGAGAAGCTTTCATAATATTTCCTCGTAATGAAATGTATAGGTTTGCATGAGTCATAGTTCAACCTTAGATGACAAGGTTGACTCGTGTACATATCCTCTTTTTAGCATCATTGATTGGATCGTTGATTATAATCACATATATGGATTTTGTGGCCTCAAAATCCCTTATTGAACCTGCATTGCGCTTGGATGAAAAAAATAGATATCTCCATCTATGATGTAGACCTTGAAGAACTTATGAACAATGTTTTTCTTCCATGGGAGTCTGATGTAGGAGCATCTAACAACAAGCTCTAGAACTGACCTAAGGGTTCAAAACATTTACCAAGTGAGATTGTTCCCAAATTTGGTTTTGTAATATTTGTAAAATATATCTCTTAAGGATATCTCAAACATTGTTTTGTTTCATAGTTGTTAGTTTTTTGTTAAGATTGATGAAATAATTCCTACTATAGAGGTTTGTTTACATAATTCGAGTGAGTTGGTTTCGTTGGAGCTATTTCGAGAGCTATGAGAATAAATTTGTAATTTTATAATATGAAAAAGGTTAGGCAGACACAACGAGTGGGGAGGAGTGATTTTGGAGAAATTCCATGTGTGCAAGTTGTGAGAGACATTTTGAATATTATAAATAAAGTTCCAGCGTGTTCCGGAAATTACTGTGTTAATTTTGTAATCTAGAATTATGTGTATGAGGAAAGTGGGTTTGTTTATTTCATGATTTATCTCCATCTTGGGACATACATATGCCATATTATGTGAATCGATATATCAAATATAATTGTGTGGAAGATAGATCCCATATTTTTCATTGGAAGCATACCGACTTAGATCTAGGAAAATCCTCCTTGCAACGGGGAGTTTTAATTGTTATTATCATTATTTGAGTGAGATCAAATCTAGATCATTCGATTGTAGATCTAGTACATAGGGGTCGTAGGATCATGTTTAAGGTTGATCATTGATCAACATAAGGATCAATGATCCTCGTTGACTTCACATGAGAGAGAAGCTCAGAGGTTAATAAAGGTGTGGGTGGCAAGGGTAGTTCATAAATTTACCATTGAGACACATGTTTCATGCTGGTAGTATTGCGCCCCCCTCGAAGTGGATTTTAATACCATCGTCTAACCCCTTGAGACACTATATATGAAAACCACTTTCCAAAAGTGGTAAACCACAGTTTTGTGTGAAGATTTAGCCATGAGTATAGTATATGGTCGCATGGCGACTTAGGTCCATATCAAATAAGAACCAAGGAATCACAAAGGATCTAGAACTGGTTCAAAAAGGAGCTTAACATAAACTTGGTTTGGTTTCCATTTGGGAAACAATACACGATAGAGAGAATTATCTTTAGTTTTATTAAATTTTAGCCTTGTCTAGGCTCTAAATTATTAGATTTAATTATATTAGTTTTAAATTTGATCTAGTTTTAATAGTTATATTTATGAGTTCTTTGTATATATTGATTACAATTTATTAAAATTAATTGTATTTCATTTTAAATATATAGAATATAGTATTAAAAACTATTAAAAAGGTGTTTTATCAGTTTTTAATGCTATATTCTATATATTTAAAATGAAATATGATTAATTTTAATAAATTCTAGTCAATTAAACGAAATATGATTAATAATATGATTAATTTTAATCCATTTTAATAAAAAAATGTGTTTGTGCGCATATATATGGTGATTAAATGTGGATCGTTGATCATAAAAGCGTGGAGATCTACAGTTTATAACAAACCTCACTACCCCAGGCCGATCGTAATTTAAAAGGGAATGAATCCTCGAGGTGAAGTAGGGAAGATTTTACCCATGATACATGTCGGAAAAAGGATCCACCTCACCCCCCGTCATGTGTTACTCAAAACCGTCACTCAACCCTATGCAAAAATGTGCAATGAAACCACCCTAATGCTCGTGAAACCACTGGTTTTGTAAAAATTTGATTTGTAAATATGTTATATTAGCACTTAATAAATTATTTTCTTAAATGTGTGTAAATAAAATACCATTTGTTAGGTTATTTTATTAAAGTCCATTGGTTACTTCTAACGAAGGAAGAAAGTGACCTAAACTCACTCGATCCTTTTTAGATCCTGCTTTTGTCATATTCGTTCGCAAAATCAAGAGTTTTCTTCAAAAAGTGTTAAGGGCGAGAAGATAAAGGCCCATTTCCTATCAATTTATTCAGATGTCAAAACCCTCGATTTCTAAAGTTTCCAGAACCCTATCTATAGTAGAACCTAATTTAGAGGACATGTATTGTCAAATTTTCGACCCAATTACTTTGCTTGATCTCTATGAATTGCATAAACTATATTTTGACAGATATAATCAAGTACGTGATTATTTTCATCCATGGGAATCCAACTAGGCTCGTTTCATTGTTCCTCATATTATAATTTCTCATAATTATTTCACTGGTGTGCTTTGAATTATGTCCCATTCTCTAGGAGTATATTGTCTAGAATTGGGTCGGTGTTATTTAAAATTTCAACTGAGTCGATTTGTGAGATGTTTAAAGTCCAACAAATTATATATGGTCAGGGAATAAATGAAGAATCTTTATACATTGTCTATAAAGAGTTAAATTTACATGACAGACAATCTTTAATACTATCTTTAATGGAGAAAGATAATGATCCTCATGAAGAGTCTGATAATTATGAAATAGTTATATTTTCACCAATCTCGCAACCTATTATCATCATGTCTTGTGTTGTTTTGGGATATGACATTGATAGGATTGTGGATAACACTATATTAGGTTTATTTAAGTCTATTTTCCATTTGACAATCCAACCAATTGCTAAATTCCATTTTCCATTGTATATATCTAATTCTCTACACTATCAACTCACTAAATTTACACTGAGTAGATCATATAGATATCAATATTATCTAGTATATTTTCTTTTGTTTTTCAAATAAAATAAATTTTCAATTTTGAACTTAGAAACTAAAGACAATGTTGGAAATCTTGTGTTAGACATTCATTGGACATGAATAGTCATAAAGAAGCCACAACATGTTGGATTTTTTGACTTTGTCAATACATTTATGGCCATATCATATACCTTGTTTCATGTAGAAAGTCCTAGAATATTTCTCAAAGTAAAGACACTTTAGCATGACTCTGTAGAAACTAAATTAGGAGACTTTTATTTATTCGAAAAAGATACCGAAATAAGGATATATGGAGAAAAAATCAAACCTTTTAGATTTCCCAAATTCCTTACCCCGAGGGTTTTTTCTTTGGAATTCGCAAGGAAAATTCTTAATTCAGATGATATTCATTTTTTTTCAAAGAAAAAGATGACCAACTTCAAGTTGAAAAGAGAAGTGGCACCTTTTATTGTGAACAATAGAAAATATTTGCAGATTTTGGAATCAATGTTGCAAGGACTGAATCTTGAGAAAGGAGAAGCATGGAAGTATGATCCTTTTGGAATCATATCATACAAAAGACAAGAGTTTGAATTAACTTCCTATGATCACCATAGAAAACCTAAAGTGGATTAGATAATGAACATGTACATTTGGAAATATGTTTAGAATATTATTCAGGGGAAAATACAGAATGTATCTCGGGTTTCTCAGATAGTCATAATTAATACACCCCGAGAGAAAGATAAATCATTTAAAATAAACATTCTATAGGAGCTTCAAGATTTCGCGAAGTCAAAATATGAGCATTCCAGGAAGAATCAAAGGATTGAAGGAAACACAGAGGAAATTTCACTAAGCCGGATTTATTTTGAGAATGAAATGAAGGTAGATATATAACAATGAAATATACAAAGATATTGCAATAAACACAGAAATAAAGTAATGCATAGTTTTTATTAATGAGAGAATGTATAGAAACTATAAAATTACAGAGTGAATGACTCGCTAGAATTGTGGAAGATTCTCTATGAGAAGAGATGTGATGGCTACATTCATTCGCAAGAAGATGATGATTTTTACAATGAGGCTCTAGAGGTATTTTTAACATAAAGAAATTCCAAACCCCTAACCTTGGAATATGAAAATCCAAAAGGTTTGTGGGCCTCTATGGAAGTAGTTGGTACGTGAACTTCCCAAGGGAATAAAGTTTTCATACATTCTCCATTTGGGGAGCATGATAGCTTGTTTTAAAGGTCTATCCGAGGTATACACATTTTTCCATCACACTTTGGCTAACTCTTGTAATGTGACTTTTGTGGGAATAAAAAATGATGTTTAGGGACTCAAAACGGCCTCGAAAGTTTAGGACCTAAAAAATATGTAGAAAAAAGGCCAAGGTGGAAACCCTTATTTTAAACAAGTGGAATAGGTGGGTGGCCACTGATTTCCTTCTGGATCAATCATCCCCCCATAGGAAGAAATGGTATCCATTGCGTGAAGTTCCCATGTAATCGTTTTTTGAATATGAACCTTGGTGAGTTTCTTTCCCTGTTGAAGAAGTTGTCATGCTTGGCTTGTTGAAGGCTGTTATGAACCTTTTGTTGGTGGGGTTGGATCTATTTAAAACATTTGGATACATGATCTGTCGGAGTGTGGGGGGACTATGTCGGTGAATATGAACTAGGAATATCTTGGTTCTCTTCTAAAATATTTTCAGTCTACTTCTACTGGATATAAGGGTCTTGGGTCGAGGCCACAATGGTTGCAATCTCCTTCTTTTATGACCAGGTAGTGAAGAGGCTAAAGTTTGCAGTATGAAAGATTACTTTGTAACATTTTTTTGTCACTATATTATTAATAATGACGTCTAGTATCCTATAGGGTTGATCCAATAGATCCCTAGAGCATGGTATTCCATAATGGAAAGTTACTTACAACAACAAGGGTTTAGGAAATGGAATGCAAACAACAACCTCTACATCGAGGTAAATCAAGATAGTGTTTTGTTAATTGAAGTTTATGTTGATGATATTATCATTAGTAGTGATGATGAAATGATTAGACAAAAAAATTCAAAGGATATGCATGATGAGTTTGAAATGTCATTACTTGGAGAATTATCTTTCTTTTTAGGTCTTCATATATGTCAAAGAAACCAAGGCATTTTTATCTCTCAGACCAAGTATATCAGAGAAATGCTAAAGAGGTTTCGAATGGAAGATTGCAAACCAGTCAAAACTCTTATGAAAAGAAGTTGCAAGTTAAGGAAAGATGATGATTCAAAGGCTACAGATAAGAGGTAGTACAGATCCATGATTGGAAACTTACTTTATGTGACAATGTCCAAACTAGATGTGATGTAGGAATTTAGACAAGTGACATGATTTCAAGCAACACCAAAGGAATCACATGTTTTGGAAATAAAGATGATATTCATATATCTCAAGGGTACAAAAGAGTTTGGATTATGGTATCCAAAAGGAAGGGATCTATCACTTATTGCTTACATAGATGCATATTGGGTAGGTTGCATTGATGATCGAAGAAGTACAAGTGGAGCATCTTTCTACTTGGGTGAGTGTTTGGTATCTTGGATAAGAAAGAAAAATTCATCAATATCATTGTCTACAGCCGAAGAAGAGTATATTGAAGAAAAAACATGTTGTACACAGGCATTATGGATGAAACAAACATTGAAATATATATAGGTTGAATATGAGGATCCCATTCAGGCTGAGTATGATGAGCCCATCAGTATCTCAAAGAATCCAGTGATTCACTACAAGAAGAATCACATTCTAATCAAGTTTCATTTTCTATGGGAATAGTTGCAGAGAAGAAAATTAGATTTGAGTATGTTGGGACCAAAGAAAAGATTGTAGACATCTTTACAAAACTGCTTCCAAGGGAATATTTTGAGTATTTTTGCTAGAAACGCAGAATAGTTTCTTCTCCAAAATGACTTTTGAATTCTATTATTATATTTCATATATTTACGTGAGGAAGCACCATGAAGAGGACATAGGACATTTCATATAGGGGGAGCATCCCCAAGGAGAGTTCAGTCAAGAGAGCATCCCCCATGAGAAGTTATCTTTGTCATTGATGTCAAAGGGGGAGATATTCATCAGATGCATGGAGAGAAATCACATAGGCATGATTCCATGGGTAACTATGGTCACAGTGGGAGAGATAGCGCCGTGACTTTAGTATTGCATCCAAGTGTTTCAATCAATTCCAAATGGGTAGATTGTTGATTAATTGGGTTTTTTTTCATTGATGTCAACCCTTGAAGCAAGTATGGTAGAAACTTTTGGTAGCCCCATAAGTGTGGGTAAGGGACCCATTTTTGTCTGAGGAATTATGTAATGAATATCAGTGTAATTGTAGGAAATACTATCATATATGGATAGTACATGTCGTTTCATTTCTGGAGATATGTGGTACTTCAGGTAGTTCCTCACGATTCAGGAGATATGGATTAGTGAAGTTGAAAACCGTCATGAGTTATCTAGAAGCCTCTAGAAGCTCAAAGAAGTCAATTATTCTAGAATATCCTAGAAGACATTTACTACTAAAAGTGGTTGTAACTAGGATTTAATCATGAGTAAAGTTGTTGCAATAAGAAAATATTTAACAATAAATTCATTGCAACAAGAAGTGGTAAGTTTTCTATTTATGGTAAAGTAGTTGCAATTGGGTAAAGTAGTTAAAAGTGGGTTATCCCTAAAAGAAGGAGGTTGGGTAAAACAATTAGAAGATAAATCCTAAAGGTAGGGATGATTTTAGGGGCTAAATTTCACTCATGGTCTAATTTTCCATGGTTTTTCCAAAACTGAGATTCGCTATTTTAAAAATGATTTGCCCACATTCTATAGAATAAAATTATTTTACCTTAAAAATCGCCCAAAATTTATAAAAACTATATAAAATCCTTAGAAATTTGAATATTTTTACAAAAATATTGCCAATCATTTATAGTTGGCATATGAAGGATTAGTAAGATTCACCAAGGTTTCTACATTTTAAAATAAATTTCCATCCTTAAAATCACCCTTGCCTAAAGGAAGCTACTTGGAGAGTATAAATATGAGAGAAAGGGTCTCTCATTAGCACCCAATATTGAGCATATTGAATATCTCTTTAATAAAATGTTATGGGGAGGTATTATTGACAAATATATAGTAGTATGTCTAAGGAAATGATGAGAGGAATTGCAGAATTCGAAGGGTCAAGACTGTGTGCACTAAACTAGGGTTTTACTAAAGACATTTGTATATTGCAGTACTAAAAGCGTGCGGACATACATGAGCCACAATGGGAAAAAGCGCAGATACCCGCGGGTTTACTGAAGACAAAGCATGGATCTATTGCCAAAGCTAAAAAGGAAGATCATATTTATCTTCAGTGATAAGTTGTAGAGATGAGAAGTCAATACATGAAGGTCTAATAGTGTGAAGGTACAACATATCTATCTACAGTGACAAAAGGTATGTTATATCCTTTTCTTAAGTAGGTATTTGGTGAATGCTTGAGGTATGGCCATGGTAGATTAACCTTCTCCCTTGAGGGAATATTGGTTTTATGGTATATTTTGCATCATACAGTTCTATAGGGATACATTGTTATTGTATTGGTTGTTTTTTGTTGGGATACTTCATTGGGCATGTTTTTAAGACATATCCTATGTTATTTGGAGTATGGTTGAGGGTTTATGGTTGTGACAGTGTGATCGGTATAGGTTGAGTTTTCATAACAATGAGTGTTAGATGTATGGTTAATGTAAGGGTTTATTACATCACATAATAGAAGTGAGACATATGTATGAACCTAGTCCATGGTTGTTTTAGATATACTCGGATATTGGATGAGTATTCTTTTGTATCAGATCAACCAGTTTGTGAGTATATACAGAGAGATGAGACAATGACTGAGATTGATATAGTGACTCAAAAATAGTGACATAGATATTGTTAGTCTACTATAAGAGCTTTCTTCTAGTCCACAAGTTGCAACAAATAGAGGTGTGAACATATGCAATTTAAAGTAGGTATAGGCACAGACATTTGAGTGTTGCAGAATAAACAGGTCGTATATATGTAGGAAATTTTTTAAAATCATTGGTATAGGTTGGGATAGGATTTTAGTGACAATTATTATATTGATAAATTTGTTTCAGTGACAGTGAAAGGTTGTCTACATTTGACATTTATACTTTAGGGAATTTGGATGGGGCAATTATAGGTGGTTTTATCCACCTTCCAATTGTATTCAGATAACATAAGGGGTTGTATCCTCTTTCTGGTTGTATCCAGAGAATTGGGGAGTTGGATCTTCCCTCAGGTTATAGCCTGGGAATCTAGAGGGTTGGATCTTCCTTTAAGTTGCAGCTGAAAACAAAAGGAAGTTGGTGCTTCCAATGAATGAACTTCTTAAATGCATATAAGAAAAATCATTCTACGGTTTTCTCGTACATTGGGTTTCCACGTAAAATTACTAGTGTACTATGTATGTGTGAGATTTTTCATTGTTCATGGTTTATTTATTCTGCAATTGTTGAATGATATTGGTAAACTAGTCATAAATATATATTATGGTTAAAAATGATTAAAAATAAATATTATTGATTCACCACCCATCTCAATAATCCAACAATATTTTTCTTTCTCATAGTCAATAAAGAATTGGTTCAACAAAAATGTCTCCCAGTTCATCTAGACACCTGCAACAGATCCTTCTGCAGTCGCTATAACCGTTGTTGGGACCTCATCATTTCTGTGTTTCCTCAATATTTTATAGGCTAAGGCTTGCATTGAAAACCTTAACTTCAAGTTGCATATGATAGCGACATCCAGGCCATGTTTTCCATGGAATGTGTGAAACTTTTCTTTCATTCTCTGAACGAGATATTTCTCATGCTTATTATCAAAAAACAAGGATGAAGGGTCGCATCCATGCGTCAGAAGACCTGTAATGTGAACTATTAGATTAATATCAATGGAGACCAAACTTTCAAGACACAAGTATTGTCCGTGCACACAACTTGGTATCATTTTCATGCACGCTTTGATCTCTTGGCTCCATCCAAAATGAAGCATGCAGAATAGGTTTAGGATACCTACTTTCTACAACCCCCTATCCCACACCTGTGGTTCGATGATGACCATGTGGGTCTCGAAACTAATGGATTTCATCAAGAACTTAATGGGTATGAACTCAGGGAACTTTTTTGCATTAGTGATATCATTGTCAACGTATTTCAGTGTTGGTATCATACCTAACATATCCCCTTCTACTATGACTCTCTCTAGAATCAATGGATCAACTAATGGACACCTCACTTCCTTCTATAAGTGGACCTATTCTGATGATGGATTCCTCGGTGGGATATAATCCATTTGGAATCTTTCTACTAAGGATTATTCCTCTTATGTTTCTTAGCCTATTGGAAACGTTGCGGGCTAGATGCACAGTTTCTTCGATACTCATATTGATCATGTTGCTACCTTAGGTGTCATATTCCTCTCTAACGTTGGTTTCAACTCCTACCTAGTTCTAGGACTCTATTTTGGACTTTGGATCTGTATCTTTGGATCTTCGGCTATGAAATATTTGACTCTCTATGTAAAATTTGAACAATAATCTTCCTTCGTTATCCCTTTGTGTTCTTCTAGTTGTATTTTCCTCTCACGCCTAAAATATCCTTCTAATCCACTAATGGTTTTCATTCATTACCCGCTTCAATTGCTACATTATTTCATATCTTCGGTGAATTCTCTGTTTGATTTTACAATCAATCAAGATCTCTTGCATTTCATGGTACACAGTGCCACTAATTCGTCGTCATTATAGCTCTTTATTGTAATTTTTTTCATGGATTGAATTAAATGCATCTATATTTCATCTGCTTAGTCATGTATCTCTATGTAATCTCTTGCTTCTACGCAATCTTGTTTCTATCATCAGTTCTTCCTTCTATTTACTATTCTCTTATCTATGGCAATTCCCTGCTTCTCCACTTTGCACATAACCAAAAATTCTTTACCTCCTTAATGTATGACCTCTTCACTTAACCTATTTCTTGTTTTTTCCCATTTCCCCTACATTTTATTTCTTTTTCTGTCTTTTCCTTCCTATAATACACTATGATACAATTTTAAACTGCATAGATCCTCTAGTGCACGGAAGGATGACCTTGCCTATACAGTATTAATTAGATCACATTCACTATTCCTTCAACAACTTGTCCATCCAACTTCTCTAACTGAACAACACCTGCATCAATCACATATCAGATCACGTATTCTCCTAGCTAGTTCATCCTGAACTTTCCTACGAATTGTAACATCTTGTTTTTGTAAAGTAGTACTAGATCTCTGGTCTAGAACTTATTTTCCTTGATGTGTCTATCATTCCATGCCTTTTTTACTTGCTGATGGAATCATGCAGTAAATCTATATTCTTCAAGTATTAATAATTGTTATGGTCTTTCTTCTACTGCAATGGAATTCGTAAGCTCTATCATCACAACAATGTGTATACTCGATACAAGAAATTCCATGGGAATAAATACATCTTGATAGAATGTTAACTTAAATTGTTTTTGTCTTGTTAACTTCTTGCATGTATTTTTGTAAGCCCATAACATTGCAGGGATCCTTAAATCATAGTCATCTCAGCCTACATTGCGCAACTTAGTCAATGCATTCTCTATTATCTTGTTGAAGACCTCCACAATTCCATTTTCTTGTGGGTGATATGGAGTGATATTTCGATGTTGTATCTAGAACTCTTATGTTAGTGTTGCAATTGTCTTATTCAAAAGGTGAGTCCCATGGTTTCTCATAAGTATATTAGGACACCCAAATATTGTAACTATGTTCTCAAACAAGAACTGTGTAGTTATCGCCATGCTACAATCTATAAATGGTTCTACTTCTTCCCATCTCATCAAATAGTCCTTTTCCATAATTATGTGTCTGGCTCATGTTCTTCTTTCTTTTGGGTTGATTGGTCTGAAAAAATCCACTGCCCATTTGTCAAATGCATGTAAGGTAATTTGTAGATTCAAGGGAATCTCATCCTTTTGTGATGATTTTCCAATTCTCTAACAAGAGTTTCAACTCTAGAAATATTCATTTGCCTCTTTATGGAGGGCAGGCCACCATAGTCCTGCGCACAATATCTTCTATAGTGTCTCCTTTCCTGTGTAATGTCCTCTAGCAACTCCATCATGTTATTATTCTAATATCATGGGTATTTCATGTTATAGAACACATCATCGTAGTATCCCATCTATGCCCATCTTATTTAATTTTCTTTTGATTAACTAATAATTTGTTTTTTTACCCACTAACTAGTTCTTCTGTGCTACTATCATATCAAGTGGAGCCCCTTATGTTCTAAAGTATTGGACAATTTCTGTAAAATGGTCATCTACCATTTGGAATGAAAACAAATGTGCATCGGGTAAGCTATCGTCCAGGTTCCCTACATCTTCCCCTGTCATTATCTGCGACAAATGGTCTAGTCCAACATTATGTTTTCCTACTTTCACAATAACTTCAAAATCATACTCCTGGAATAACAATAACCATTTGCAGATTCTCCCCCACAACACTGGTTTTTGCACTAGATACCTGAGTGAAAAATGGTTTGTATACATCCTAAAGTGGGATCCTAGAAAATAATGTTTGAATTTATGCAAAGAATATACCATTTCCAAGCCTTCCCTTTCTTTCATCGTGTAATTTCTCTCAGTAGTTGACAACTTTCTGCTAGCAAAATCAATCAGATGATCTAATTCTCCCTCCCAGGTTGGGATAATATGACATTGAGTGATATTGATGATGCATCCAAATGGATGTGAAACTCTTTATTCCAATCCGAGCATACCAAAAATGGGCACAATTACTAACTTTTGTTTCAATACATCCATACCATTCTGACAATCTTTGTTCCACTAAAACTTAACCTCTTTATTCAATAACTTATCCATTGGGGTTGTAATTTGTACATAGACTTTAATAAATTTCTAGTAGTGATTTGTATGGCCCAATGTTGTTCTTAACTATCACACTAATTCAGTTGGTATTAAATTAACTATTATTTCTACCTTGTCTAGATCAACTAACAAACCTTTCTTACATACCACATGTCCTAGCAGTATCCCGAATGGTGCGTATAAATTACATTTCTTCAAATTTAATGAAATGTGATATTTCCTACATATATCAAGAATCAACCTTAGATTTTATATGTGATATTTCAACATGATAAAGACAGTCCAATCATCTAGGTACACTTCCAGAAATTGATGTATAAACTCATTAAAGGTTGCGACAACCACACTAGAAAACACAATAGGTGCATTCTTTAATTCAAACAACATCACTGTGTACTGGTATCTTCCCCATTCTATCTCAAAGCCCTCCTTATGTATGTCTTCTGGCACAATATTTATATGATGGTATCCCTATGAATGAGTAGACCGCTTGTCATCCTCCTTTTTCCAATAATTCATCCATAAAGGGGGTCGGGAACGAGTCATGCAAACAAGAATCATTCAACTTTATTGAGTCTACTAAAATCCTAATACCCCCTAACCTTATTATCTTGAACCACCATCAGAATTAGCCATTCATATTCTTTGATAGGTTCAATTATACTAGCTTTTATCATCATGTCAAGTTCAACTTTCACTTTTTCTTTGTACTTTGGTTTTAATCTGTAAGGTCTATGTCTTACTAACTTAGCATCTGGTTTAAGAGGGATCTTCATCTCACCCAATTATCCAACTATCCCCTTCATGTTTGAAAATGTGTCTGGGAAAAGATATTGGTACTCACGTAATAGATCTACGACCTTTTCCATGATACCATCATTCCAATAATCCCCAATATTTTCAAACTTTGGCTTCTCCTCTGTGCCAATTTTCAATTTGCGCACACTTAAGGGATTTGAGTATGAGTCATATTCAAGTGTTCTACGTACTAATTCATGATCTCCTTAAATTTCTTATGCATGTACATTTCTTGGTTCTTCTTCTTCTTTGTCATCCTCGATAATGTTATAACATTCCAACAATTCATAAGTTGTCATAGACTCTCTGTGTTCACTACATGTAAGTACTATTTATACTTGTCCTTCTTCCATAAAGGTTTTGTCTCTAATGACTTGTAATATTGCATCAACAAAAGGTGACTCAACTTCAAAATTAAATGTTACCTTAAATTTTTGGATGAGCTCCTCCCAATTCATTGTTCCTCTGCACACTGCTAGCTCTAAGTACCAGTTCCTAGGAACTGTCTCCAACGTATGTATGAACTTGTGCATCCATTCCTCCTTTGTAAATTTCCTCAAAGTTATAATACATCACACCACATGGTCTTTCATATCACTCATGCATGTATACTTGGGTGTACTATTCTCTGTTACAAACATGATCTGCATCATCTTTTTGCAATTTTGCCAATCCTCTATCCCTTCCTTATGGGTTTCCCACCATCTCATTGGGGTCTCTCTTAGTGAAACATATAATTCTGATAACCATTGTTGTTCATGTATCTAAAACTCAAATTTATTGACAAAATAACTTACCTTAGTTAATCCTTCAAAATTTGGCGCATGTCATACCTCTGTTCTGATCCAGCGTAATGAGAGAGTAATGCATGCACACCTTCTAGTCGACACTTCATGCAACCGATGTTTCCAGTGTTCAATTCCTTCCTCTGAGCATTATGTGCAAGAGATTATGATTCTCCAACTAAGAACAGGTCCATCTGCAATGGGGTTGACATAGTTATCCATATGCGTTGTCATGTTATATAAGTTATCAATTTCCCTTATTGTGGGCTCCACATATGTTCTTTCCTCGATCGTATCTAATCGTGCATTAAAATTTAATCCTCCTCCTTCAAAGATAATTTCTATTTTATTTAGTTTTATGATCGCTTCATTATCAAAGGCCTAAATCAGTCCAAACAAAGTTGGGTATCACTAAATGCTAGCCAAAATCTCGATGACATCAAATTTAGCTACACTGCGTACTCCATTTATGTTCATGGGTACTCCTACCAATATCCGAATCTTTATTATATTATGTTGGTTAGCAAACCTCAACTGGACATTCGACCAAACTAGCTTTGGTTTCCCCATCATCTCCCATGTCTGCCTTAGAAGAACATTAACCTATGATCCTAAGTCCAAGATGACATTATCCATGTCATATTCTCCTATATGTGCACTTTATCTGAACTCATTATTTGTACTATTATTGCACAAGAATTAGCTTACTCCTTTCTGCATTATAGATACTTCTCTTTCTTGTGTACATTTATCAATCATCCCATATAGTGTATTCATTGTTGTCTCATCCTACATCAATTCTAAACAACTTTTAAGAAAATCTATCAAAGTGTTTACCTTCTCGATTTCTCTATATGGAATAGTGAGATCATAAACCAATTACATATCATATGATGGTGGTGTACACCAGTGTTTTACTTGGAAACCCAAAGCAGGAGAAAACCATGGAATTATTTTATTATATGTCTTTAAGAAATACATTCATTGGAAGCACCAACTTCCTTTGTTTTCTACCTGCAACTGGAAGGAGGCTCCAACCGCTTAGTTTCTCAGGATGCAACTTCAGGGAAGCTCCAAACCCCCAATTCTCTAGCTACAACCAGAAGGAGGATAAAAACCCCTATGTTCTCTGGTTACAACCGAAATGTGGCTACAACCACCTCTCCTTTCCCTATCCAACTGCATTGAAATATACGTAGAATTATGGAACCACTATCACACTATCACTATGAGATACACTGTTGTAAACCTATACCAATCAACATGCACCAAACAACCTATACCAATAACCTTTGCCAACATGTACCATACACCAACCTATACCATAAACAAATGCATCAACCATGCACAAAACCTGTACAAATAACCTGTCACAACAACCTTTTTTTCCTTCTTGTAGCGTTCTATTGCCGCAGTTTTGCTACCATGAATCCATTGCCACGATTTTTCTTCCAAAAATTTTATGCTGCACTTTTTTTTCTATAGTTTTTGTGCCGCACTTTTCCCGCTGCGATTTTTCTGCCGCACTTTTTCTTCCACACTTTTCCTACCGCACTTTTTCTTCTGCACTTTTTCTGCCACACTTTTTCTATCGCAATTTTCCTATCGCACTTTTCTTGCCACACTTTTTCTACTACAGTTTTCCTTTCACACTTTTTCTTCTGCAATTTTTTTGCCGCACTTTTTCTGCCATAGTTTTCCTGCTGCACATTTTCTACCACAGTTTTCCTGCCGCACTTTTTTCTGCCACACTTTTCCTTCTGCAATTTTTCTCTATCAATAATACCTTCCCAAATAACCTTTCACAAAGATAGATATTAAATGATATTCAAGTGTGACTTGAATGAGAGATCCTTGCCTCTTATTTATACTTTTATGTAGCTTCCTCAAGGGGTTACCTTCTAACCATCTTAACCCATTTTCCTTATTCTAGGGTTAACCCACTTATAATCACTTGTCCACTTAACTTAACCACTTTCTATAACCAGTAAGATCTCCATTAACTTTATTATTTAAATAATTTCTTTTGCATCCTCTTTGACTTATAGTACACTCATCACTTCACTTTCTTATTTAAATAATTTCTTCTTTGAAAACACTTTGACTACTTTGACCTTTTTGGGATTCTAGATGATTCATGATGGTTCTCCAACTTCACATGGCCATAACTCTCTAATCGTAAGGATTTATGTGAAGTTCCACATACCACCAGAAATGGAATGACATGTACTATCCATCTAGAATATGTTTACTTGCAAATATATCAAAACTAATACCATTATCCATCAACCAAACTTGGGTCCATTACCAAACCTTTATGCTACCATAATTTCTTCAAGGGTTGACATCAATGACAACCAGCCCAATTAATCAACAATCTCCCCCTTTGGCATTGATGGAAAAACTCTGATGCAATATTGAAGTCATGTCATGTAATACTAAATTCATATCACTCATGTTCTTCTTATGACCATCGCTCCCCTAGAACCATGTCTCTATTCTCTGCATCTAGTAAATTTATCCCTCTTTGTCATCAATGGAAAAGGTATCTTTCCATTAAGGGTTTGTCCCCCTAACTAAATTATCCTTAGGGATAATCCCCTTGACTAAACTCTTCCTAAAACTGATTTGCCAACCTAAATTTTCCTCTTTATGGTGCTTTATCATGTAAATCTAAGAAATACAAGATAAGCATTCAAAAGAATTCATTTTGGAGTAGAAATTACTACGAGTCTCTGGTGAAGATACTCAAAGGATTCCCATGGAAGAAGTTTTGTAAACATGTCTACCACTTTTTCTTTTGTGCCCACATATTCAACTCTGATGTTCTTCTCTGAAACCTGTTCCCATAGAAAGTGATACTTGATTGGAATGTTCTTCGTCTTGGAGTGCATCGCGGGGTTCTTTGATATATTGATGGCGCTTGCATTATCAGAATAGATTGGAATGGGCTCATCATACTCAACCTGTATATCTGTCAGAGTTTGTTTCATCCATAGAACCTATGTACAAAATATTTCTACTGCAATATACTCTTCTTCGGTTGTAGATAAAGATATTGATGATTGTTTCTTGCTTATCCAATATACTAAACACTCACCTAAGTAGAACACTGCTCCACTAGTGCTTCATCGGTCATCAATGCAACCTGCCCAATCTGCATATGTGTAGGAAATAAGTGATATATCCTTTCATTTTGGATACCATAATCCAAACCCTTTTGTTCCTTTGAGATATCTGAAAATCCTCTTCACTGCTAAGACATGTGATTTCTTTTTGTGCTGCTTGAAATCGTGACACCTGTCCAACTTCTTGCATTACCTCTGGTCTGGATGTTGTCACATATGGTAAGCTACCAATCATCGACTTGTATTAGTCTAGTATGTAGACTTTGAATCATCTTCTTTGTTGAAATTGCAACTAGTTTGCATAGTAGCGGTAACTAGTTTTCAATCTTCCATTATGAGCCTCTTTAGCCTTTCTTCGATATACTTAGTTTAAGAAATGAAAATTCCTTGGTTGTTTTGATGTATCTGAAGACCCAGAAAGAAGGATAGTTCCTCGAGTAATGAAATTTCAAATTTCTTCTGCATATCCTTTGCAAATGTTTGGCTTAACCTGTCATCATTGCTTCCAAAAATAATATCATGAACATAAAATTCAATTAATAAAATACTATTTATTCTGAACCCCACCTGCTGTAGATATTTATCCAGTCTAGAGTACCATGCTCTAGGAGCCTGTTTTAGACCATACAAGGCCTTCTTCAATTTGCACACGTAATTTGCGTTCTTTGAAAACTTAAATCCTTTTGGTTGTTTGATGTATACTTCTTCTTCATCTTATTCTTCTTCTTCGTAAAGTTGTTCCATTTATTCATTTTATTCTTCCTTTAATTCTTGTCCACTTGTTTCATCAATTGTTTCATTGATGTTGTCCACAACCTTGTTCAACCTCATATTGTAACACTTGTATTCTTTTCTTGTACTTGAGTAACAAACAAGTACTCCTTTGTCCACACGAGAGTCAAGCTTTCCCATTTTTCCAGCTTCTCTTTTGATGTAGCATTTTCTTCCAAATACTCTGAAGTGCTTCACATTTTCCAGTCTTCCTTTCCATAGCTCGTAGGATGTTTTGTCATTGTTGTTTTGGAAAATTACTCTATTTTGAATGTGAACTGTT
This sequence comes from Picea mariana, assembly GCA_032191745.1. Taxonomy (NCBI): domain Eukaryota; kingdom Viridiplantae; phylum Streptophyta; class Pinopsida; order Pinales; family Pinaceae; genus Picea; species Picea mariana. Next base: position 30,249 of record JASDQU010815709.1, read on the forward strand.
GTATGCACTACATGTGTCCCAAAAATATATGACAATTTTGAATCCATTAGCATTGTTCGAGCCATTTCCTTTGTAATTATCATCCATTATGATAATGTTCCTTTGTCTCGGAACCACTCTCTGAACCAATCTATGAATCCATGCACTCGTCCACTGTCATATATTTGTCCAAACATTCTAAGTGTTCTTATGAATCCATCTCTATCCATATTGTCCAAGACTTTACTACACATTGTCCATAATGTTGATCCATTTATCAATGTACTATCATGAAGTATTCACTACTACAATTGATTGTACTTTTGCTAACTGAGTGCTCTAGATATGTATATTCAAACTCTGCAAGCTGCTCGAAGGATGGTTCTTTGGTATGTCACAACTATCGCATAGACTTCTCCTATCTAATATTCATGTTACATGGGAGTCTCTAAGTCGGATGGATCATAAAAATTCCTTCTTTGATGTGTATTCATCATCATCTTCATTGGTAGATTCATCATCTCTCTGAGCTCTGACTTCCTTATTTATGTTTGTGGATTCATCTTTCACTACAATGCCTGAAAGTACAATCTCTTGAACCTGTTCCTTATTTACATGTCCTTCTTTTCTTTCAATTGTTTTCCAAACCTTTTTGTATCTGACATCTTTATTTTTCTCTGTAAAATTTTCTTCATCTTGTTTTATTGCCAATCTTGCAATCTCTGGGACCTGGTCTTTGTTCACTTGTTCTTCATGTTTTCTTATCCATACTTTCTTACATCTGAGATCAGTGTTATCTTTCATGGAAGTATCGATCATGCTTCTACAATAAATAGATATGTGTCCATAGTTATGACATTTGTAACATTCAATGTTACATGGCGCCACATAGGAATTTCTTACTTGAACATTTATTTTATAATCCCTGCAATATGAAACCTTATGTCCAAAGTTAGTACAATAAAAACAATGAACATAAACTAAATTTGCATACCTGGGGTGAATGATCTTCTTTGTGGCGTATTCCTTTTGAATTTTTACCTTGACTCATCATGATCATGAATGAAGCTTCTTTGTGGATTGAACATGGATGGTCTTCTTGAAGATGTATCTTCAATAGTTTTCTTAGATTCTAGTTGACCATGATTCCTTCCTTTGAGTACTTCTACATAACTGTTTCTATTTTCTTCATTATTCTTTTCTAGAAACATAGACTGATTCTCTTCATTCTCTATAACTGATGTGGATGTTTTTGTCTCTTCAACGTTCTTGATGAGCTTGATAATTTACTTCTCAATGTGACAACTACTTCTTCAAGCTTCCCAACCTCTTCTTGTTTCTTCATTATCTGAGACTTCGTGAATTCTTCTATTCTTTTTGCTTCTTCAAGATGAATTTTTAATGTGATTATTTCTTCTTCAAGTCCTTTCTCTTCTTGACCAAACTCTACCTCAAGATGGTTTATATCGTTAGTTATTTCCTTAAGATGATTTGTCAATATCTTCTCTCTCATTTCTGCTTCTTCCTTCTGTGCTTCTATGTTGGCTTCCAAATACTACTTTTGATATTCAAGATTTTATTTGATCTTTATGGTTTCCTCTAGCCGAGTTCTTAAGTTCTCGATGACCTATTGGGCTTCTTAAAAAATGTGAACACTTTCCTTTTGTTTCATCAATTCTTTCTTAAGTGACTTGTTTTCTTCTCTTACTTATTCTAAAGCACTAATCAATTATACTTCATAATTGTATTCCTTTTCAATTAGTTTTTTTGTCTCATTTCCTTAATGGCATTCTATTTCAAGATGTCCATGTTTTTCACAATTAAAGAAAAACAACATACCTCTAGTGATAATGTACTCTTCATCTTCTGAATCTGTTTGACATGGTGAACATAATTCTTCTTGATATGTATCTGCATCTTCTTTTTCATTTTATGAATCTACGATGGGTGAAGAATATATGTCATGTAACTTATCCAAAATTTCTTTAGCTGATGAACACTTACCAACCTTTTCTCTTACCATATTAGGTAATCCTTCCCATATGAAATCCATTGCTATTTTTTTATTCTTCTTCAATTCCTTCTTGGTTGCAGTCTTTTCCCTTTTTGAACTATCATATCCTATAACAACTGA
>JASDQU010815709.1:36496-53213 GCA_032191745.1 Picea mariana
GGTACCCCCCCTCTACACTCCCCCGCGTGGAAGAGTGTACATACTTCTGGGGTGTAAATACTTCATGGGGTATAAACACGGATGAAAGTAAAAAACCTATAAATCAGGAAGATAATCAGGCTCCACAACCAACATGAGTTACTGCTGCAATCCTTAAAGACAAACATGGGGTTGTGGTCTCGACACAGATTTTGATCTGATATGGACTTCCTTCTGTTGGCCAGTACTAATGATCTATTTTTTTCCTTTTCCTTTCTCTATATAGTGCGATATGAAGTTCCACGTAGGGGTCACTTTCCTCGAATTCTTTGTGTTTTTCTCCTTTTCCAGCCAAAGTTTCCTTCTTATTGTATCTAAACCTTTTCCCATAGAATGGTACTCCAATATCCCCATATGAGTCAGTATCTTCTCTCCACATCCTTAACCCATATTCTCCTTACTCATCCTTCCAAGTCTCAGACCATCCTTTGGTCATCCCCCAATTCCCCTATGTGCATGAAGGTGCTTAACTATCAAAATATATCTTCATGAAATTCTTACTGAACATTAACAACTTTATCCAAGAAAATAGTGCGTTCAAATATATTTCATACGGACCCTTGAAGAATTCCATCTTAGGAACAATATAAGACTGGGTACAGTCTACTGCAAACTTCATAGTATAACACCCTAGTATACTACTCAAATATAAATCTATTGCACGAGAAACTTTATTACTTACTATATTGAGTTGTCTGATTAGTTCAAGAGTCCATTTTATCGGGTATTTAACTCTGTATCTCCCAATGTTCTCTATTATCCTTCCTAACCATTCAGTCAAAAGAATTGGAAATTCACTAAAGAAATTTTCATGCAAATATGTGAAAACACACCTTTGTAACCACTATTCGTCGTTGATCCTAGGGTTTCTATTTTTCTCTTTGGAAAATATTAATGGATTCCTTTCCATCAATTATTCAATTTCTTCTTTGTTCTTCCTCCAATACATTCCCCTCAATTAAAGTTCTTGGTCCTGGAAATGAACCATTTTTTGGCATGTAGGGGGTAGACCCTGAGTTAATCATTCAAATACCAACAACCCTTATATATCGGCCCTTTCAAAATCACCTACAGAGAAAGTGAAGTCTCACCTAAGCCATCTAGAGGGGTTGTAGGAACTAAGGTTCTATAGCGATGAACATAAGTGAGGAATCATTCGGGTCCTTTTATGATGTGTGCAATTATCATACATTAATAGTTACTTTATCATCAAATTAATATATGCATGAAATTATAACATCTTATGTGATTCATACATTCAACATAAACCATACAACATCATAAATTGCAAACACATCATAACAAACAGATTTTGCGTGGATCACACAACTTGGGCTACATCCACAAAAATTGGCCTCTTATATTAATAATTAATAGATTTATTACAATTGTGCATTGAAATAAAATATATGTAACAATAATAGCATCCCAAACCCTCCTATTCATTTTGTTGCAGTGTGAGTTGACTCCTCAGTCATACCTCATATTTCTTCCTTCACTCAACTCCCTTACCCAAAAAGCATTAGCAACTTACATACACCATCCTCTCCCCTACCTCTCTCTCTCTCTTAAATATTTATACATAAAAATAGGGCTAAGCCATTTATAAAAGTGTACAAAGTTTCCCCCAAAACTCATTACAAAAGTGGACAAAGTGTCTCCAAACCCCATGGTTAGTAACCGTTTTCCGCCTTTTGTGTGTTGTTTCATCACACATCTTTTTTTCGCACTCTTTGACTCCTTGAATTCTTCTCCCATCACGCATTCTATTCCATATTATAATTTCCTTTTACCCTTTCACCTCCTTTTGATGCAGATCCCAAAACATATCCAAAATGCCACTCCAACACATAGGAAATAGATCATGCAAACCACTCGCTAAGAATCACATTTTTTTTTCTTTGACATCAAACCTGATATAAGAGGAAATTTATCTATTTTTCCAAAAAAACCTATGAATTAAGGAAAATTACTCCCAGTTCCCAAACCTTAAACAAATCAATAGTTATTGCACATAGTATGGAGTCTTTGTGCACAATTCAATCCAATTGTTATTCGGTTTTTTGTTATGCTAATTTTTTTTATTATATTGTACGAAAAATGCAATATGCTAACCATTTTTCTTAAGACCAACATAGATCCATATTAAATACAAATTTATTGATCTTTTATACTGCATAGAAATCCAAATAATATTCACATAGAAATACAAAAATAATACATGACATGAGTGAGCAAAATGAACCATTTGTTTTATTTAGTAGAATAGGTAGCCTTTATATAGAATAGGTTGAGCATAAAATGGTTATGATTAAAAGTGGACCAATTCTAACTAACCAACAACTAGAAAAGGTCCCAAACCCTAACAAATATCTTAGTTGACAAGTTATTGGTCTTTGGGACTTGTGCCCAACCTCCAAGGTAGAGATGCACCCCATGTGGCCTTTGTGGTAAAGTGTGCAACATTTGGAAGTAGGAGCACCTTTGTGGTAGCACCCAGCTGGTATTCCTTGAGATTTGTTCTCTCTTCTTTGGGGAGTGTTCCTTCCAACCTTCCCAATTCCTCCCTATTGAAGCCTGGAAGTGTCTCGAATTCTGTGAGAAACTGTGAAAATTATTGAGACATGGCAGATTGTGATATCCATTTAGCTTGGGCTCAAATTTGACCGTTGCGACCCACCAAAATGGGTGTGTTGTTGAGTGCAAGTAGTGGTGGTGTGTGTACCTGGCACTTTTTTCTGAAGGATAGGTGGATGCAAATCAAGAACTAACTGAGAGGGATGCGAGATGGTGACCTCTTCTTCCAAGAGTGGAGTCTCATAACATTTGAGACTGTTAACATTTATCACTTCTTAAATACCCAAATATGGTGGAATTTTGAGGCGATAATATTACCTCCAACTTGTTGCATAACTGTGTAAGGAACATAGTGGAGGGATTCATATTGTGATAACATTGGGACTAAAAGAGTTTGAGCTCCATGTGAAACCATACTTTGTCACTAGGGGAAAAAGAGAGTGGATTCCTATTCACTTCATGACGAGCCTTATAATGTTATTGGGAAGATTTTAAAGCCTCAGAAACGTGAGTTTGTTTACGAGCCAAGGTTTTTAAAAAGGATGAGGTAGAGGTTTTCTCTTTTTGTTGTTGGGGAGTACTAGAAGGTTCAATTTTTAAAGGAAACACATAGGGGGCAGTGGGTAGATACCCAAATAAAGATTTGAAAGGCGACAAGGTAGTATAAACATTAATTACCCTATTAAAATAGTTCTCAACAATGTGGAGGGAGGCATCCCACTATTTATATTTGGTAAACTAAATGTGGAGGGCATGGACTAGGCTATGGTTAAAAACTTCAATTTTTCCATCCTTCTGTGGATGGAAAGAAGTGGAGTATTTGAGGTGACACCCCAATAGAGACTAGAGAGTTTTCCAAAATGTATTGAGGAAACATGCATCACAATAAGAGATAATGTTGGAGGGGAAACCAAAATGAGTCCACGCAAGTGAAAAATAAATCTGCAGTTTGAGCAGTAGTAGTAGTCTTAGTGCAAGGGAAACAAATGACCATTTTGGAGAATAAACACACAACAACCCAAATGGAATCATGATAAAGAAAGGTCATTGGAAGACCGGTGATGAAGTCCATAGAGATAGACTCCCAGGGACAAGAGATAATAGGTAAGAGATGATACAAACCATACTTGTGCTTGGCCAGCTTATATTGATTGCAGTGGGTACAACCTCAGTTAAATTTCTCAACTTTGCATTGTAAAGAGGGACAAAAAATGTGATGCTAAATATTCTTAGTAGTTTTGAATTTTGTGAAGCACCTACCATAAGAGGAGGTGTGGGATTCATGAATGAGAATAAGTTGGTCATCAGTAGTAGGAACACATAGCTTGTCAAGCTTATACAACCAACCATCCTAAATGTGGTAGTCTAGGAAAGGCATTTGGTTAATGACAATAGGTTGTTGCAAGGCATTCCATATGGTACTAAAGAAAGGGTCATAGGAATACAAAGCATTTGAATATTAATAAGCAAAAAAAAAAATAGACAAGATTTGAAGTATTTGAGGAGAAGGGTGGCTAATGATATCATCCATGAGATTGGTGGCCCATTTCTTATATTTTATGACCAAGTGGAACTGTTGTAGATAACTAACCCACTTCAAGTGACATTTTTCCTAGATCTTAGACTGAGAATTAATAAAAATGAAAGGATGATGATCGATATGAAGAATGGTCTCCTTAATTGAGATACAGTGGTTCCATTGTTTTAAGGCATGGAACAAGCTATATAATTCCTTATCGTAGATACTGTAGTTTTATTTGGCTTGAGCCAATGTCTCAGAATTATAAGCAATGGGATGTCCTCTCTATTTAAGAACCGTGCCAATCACATTTTGAGAGGAATCAGTCTAAATTTCAAAATGTTGTTGAAGATCAGGAAAAAAGAGGACATGTGTTGAACAAAGGGCCTCTTTAAGGCACTATAACTACTCCTGATCCACTAGAGTCCAAAGAAAAGTGGACGAATTGGCCAAATGTTGAAGCGTATTGTCCAACTAAGAGAAGTGAGGAATGAATTTCCTGTAAAAATTGATGCCACAAATAAAAATTCCAAGGGTCAGTGGGAACTGAGGAGCATGACATTGTGCCAGAGCCTGAAATTTGGAACCATGAGGAAATACACCTTCCTAATCGATGAGAAACCAAACATAAGAGACAATGTATGGTAAAAGAGGACTTGCGTTCCTTGAATTGAGGATGATTTCTATGCAACAATTGGATTCAATTGGAGTCCACATGTTGTAATTATTCCTCCCAAGTCTTCTTGGAGACCATAATGGCATCCAAATAAATGATCACAATGCATCCCAACAAAGGATATAATATATCATTGATGATCCCATAGAATATGGCAGGGGTGTTGGTGAGGAAAAAAGGAATTACCATCCTTTCATAGATCCCAAATCTAGTTTTAAAGGATGTTTTCCATGTGTTCGTAAAATCCATGTGCACTTGGTGATAACTCACCATCAGATCCATATTTTTAAAATAATTTTCCCCTTTGAGATGATCAAGCAAGTCTTCGATGTGAGGGAGAGGATATATATTTTTTATAGTAATATTTTTGATATATTGGTAATCAGTGACAAAATTCCACTCACCACTCTCCTTTTTGGGAATAATGAAGGTGGGGGAGGCACAAGGAGTGAAGTTGGGTTGGATATGGCTGACATTGAGAAGTTGTTGGAGTTTTCATTCAATTTCTTCAACCTCATGGGGATCTAAGTGATATGAAGGGGAATTGGGAAGAGAAGCACCAATAATGAGGAAGATAGAATGCTCAATAGGGCCCTGAGGTGGAAGGACTTACGGAGGGAAAACACATCTGAACATTCATAGAGAACAATAGACAGATCAAGTGAAATGGAATTGGGAGTCTAATATGGATTAATAGGGTACACAAAGAATAAGGAGAGGGATTTATTGAGGCTTACTTGGAAGACGACATCTTCATCGACGAGAAGAGGAGGATATTTTAGGGATGAAGAAGAAAGAACATAAGTTCGACCATTGAGTTTGAGGTGATATTGATGGTTGCGAGCATGATAGATGAAATCATGTTTTTACTGGTATAGGATTCCCAAAATAAGATCCTCACAATCCAATGAAGACACATCACAAAGGACAAAATCGCAGAAGAGTTCAATGGAAAAGGTGATGAAATTAAAAAATGTTGTGTGACTATGAGACAATAGTCATCCTTATGAACCCACCCTAATTGATAAGTAGAAGGATGAGGGGTGGTGGGTAGGTTTAATTGGTTCACCAAATCTTGATATACTAAATTATTTTGGCTACCATTATTAATAATGAGTGTAGAAAGAGTCTACTTAATTTGGAAATTGTGGGTGAAGAAAGGGGCAACCAAGGTAACACTAGAATCAATGGCCATCAAAATAAAAGAGGGTTCTTCAGCCATGGGATTCTCTAAATATATTGGATTATAAGGAGGAGGCACTGTAGATGAGGATTTGGGAGTATCAATAAAAAGAGTTTTGACACTAGATGGATTTTGTAGGACACGAAAATCGGCAGTGTTATGAAAATAACATGTATGGAATGTGCACCATTTAGCAGACTTAGAGGAAGAGGGGGGATTTGTAGAGAATGGCATGGAGGCCGAGTTAGGATGATATTGAGGGGATTTCAAGAAAGGGTATATATTACACACAACTTCTAGAGTGCGGGAGAAAGCCTTATCCAGACAAATAATGTAAAAAATATCCACCTACCTCCATAAAAAAAAAAAAAACCAGAATTAAACTTTACTATGAGTACCTCTTTAGAGTCCTGAATGTGAAGCTGGATGCAAAGCTTGGTGAATATTTCAATTTATTTCTACATGTACTAGCTTAAGAATTGGCAGAGCTACAACCATTGAGCTAGAATTTTCTCATGGTAGTCAGGAGGATAGAATCTGCTACAGAGCACTTGATAGAGTGCTTCTGAAGTGTCAATAGGAGTATAATATGAGGAATATGCATGTGAATTGACAATAAGTTGGGTCCAAATGATTAGGGTATCCCATCGTCCTTAGGGAAGGCCTTCCATTTGTAATCTAGAAATTTTAAGCTTTTCCTTGTCATGGATGTCATGACGATCGTTGAATTAGGTAGAGAGAATTCGAATCCAAGAATCCACAATGTATCCATTGATCTTCCCAGAGAACTTAGCAAGTTGGAAGTGTGCATCTAGTCCCAAAGGAGATAGAGTCTGATGTTGCAATCTAATAATCTCATGAAGACCCAAATACAAGTATTGGATAGGAGAAGCATTGAAAGAAGAGGAATCATCCTCAAAAGTGTCCCATCTTAGGGGCATGATATTTATAAAATAATGTTTCTCATGTCTAGATATAAAATATAGGACACTAATCTATAGAGAGGACAAGGGGAAAAACCCTATTGCACCTATGGACTGCAAATTGAATGGAGAAGAGGAGGGGGTTTCCCTAGAGCACCTCTAAAAAACTTGACAAAACTAAGAGGAGGGGTTTTCCCTAGCCCACCTATGAAAATATTCCTGAGATAAGAGGAGGAGGGGGTTTCCCTAGAACACCTATTGGGAGAGAGAGAGAGGAGAGTGAAAAGAAACCCTAGAACATCCCTTACCTCCAGAATAAAAATTCCAACCCTAATACATCCCAAGAAGGGATATGGGTTTTCTTAGATCTACCACTGAAATCTCTTACTAGTGGAGTAAAAGAACCTTGGATCGGTGCTATGATACCATTTGATCTACAATACTACAGAGAAATACAAATAATATTCATAGAGAAAGACAAAAACAACACATGACATTATCAAGAAAAATGAACCATTCATTTTATTTAGTAGAATAATTAGCCTTTATATAGAATTCACTGAACATACAATGGTTCTGATCAAAAGTGGACCAATTCTAACTAACCAACAACTAGAAAAGGTCCCAAACCCTAAAAAATATCTTAGTTGACTGGTTCCTGGTCCTTGGGACTTGTGACCAACCTCCTAGGTAGAGATACACCCCATGTGTCCTTTGTGGTGAAGTGCGATACATCTGGAAGGAGTTGCACCTTTGTGGTGGTGCCCTAATGTTCTACCTTGATATGTGTACTCTCCTCATTGGGGAGTGTTCCTTACAACTTTCTCATCTATCATGCTTCAAGATGGATCAAATCCCTTGAGGTACAAACCTCCTTTTAGAGTGAAAAACTTGAAGAAAGGTTTTCACCTTAATGGAATTGATCCATCTTGGTAAATGATAGATCACTATTTAGGATGGATCTATGATGGTTCTAGTCACCGGAAGGAATGTGAAATTTTTAGATGATAATATATATCTATATGTGTATGTTTATGATGAACTTCACACTTTCAAGTTTACATCATTATCAATCCAAATAATAACAAAGTAATAATATTTAGTGATGAAGGTGTTGAATAACAACAAAATGGAATTGTTAAGATATTGAATAACATATATACTACATCATATCATTAAGAAGTGATATCATGAAGATATTGAAAAAATCATATATAACATAGTAATTGATCTCATTATATCTTATTTCAGTTTTCTTTTACACACACCGACACACTTTCCCATCTTCTTATATCTATCATATGGAAATAGAGGTTGGAATTGTAGACCATGCAAAATTTGCAGTAAAAGTGATACCTTGAGGAATTCTAGATTTCCCAAGTTTTTCACATTTTAGATATATTAATATTATAATGGTTTTAATGTGAAAATACTAACAGATAAATCACAACTAACCAAACAAAGTATAGGAATTGATTTTATTTTTTTTGAAATTGGTTTTCACTTCTTTTTTTCAAATAAAAAAATATCTCAAATTTATATTAAAGTATAAATTCATTTACGCAGCAAATCATTTCCAAGCATGCCATACAAGCTAGTCTTGATTCTAAAATCTGATACCCATTCATTTACACAAGTACAGTCAGTAATTATCTCGAAGATACATACATAAAATGGGGAAAAGGATAAATCTGCAATACTAAATACAAACAAAGGCTCCACTATAAGCTTCGCCCCCTAGAATGGTTATGGTTCAAAAATGTTTAGATTAGAGTGATGACTTTCGGTCTCATTTTCCCAAAGAAAAAAGGACAATCTCCCTTCATGTTCCTTGAGTGCTCTCTTTGAGAGAAAGTCCGCCTCTTTGTTGTGCTCCCTGTAGATGTGCTGGAAGTTTCTGTCTTGGAAGGAAGTCGCCAATTCTTTTGTTTTTAGTTTCCATCCCTCAATGTTTACCACATGAAGTTGTCCCTTTTGATTTATCCAATTGATTATGACCTTTGAGTCGCCCAAAAATTGAATTTTTTCAATCGACCAATGGATTGTGAAAGTGAGTGTTGCCCATAATCCCATGAGCTTTCTCCTTTGTATTAGTGTTAGCTCTGCAGTTTATGAACCATTTTAATACCTTTGTTGGACTAAAATTTATGATGCTTCCCACTCCACATCATTGACCATTAGAAAGGGTTGCACCATCAAATCAAGCAAGAGTGAAACCTTAAAACTGCAAAAAGTTGCATGTTTTGATTTGTTTAAATTGTAGTGTTGAAGGCTGCCAGGAGTAGGAGACCAAAATCCTTTGTAGTATTGCTATAGGAGAGGGGGATCGCTCCTCAAAAATGGTGTGGTTCCTCTCTAACCAAATGTGCCAACACACCATCGTTTCCAAGCTGAGAGGTGTCATGCAAACTATTGAACAACTATTAAATCATTCCATGATATTGAAACCTCCCCACTTTAGGTTTAAATGATAAAGATTGAAGACATGGTTCCATACCTCCATTGTGAAAGTGCAGTGGATTAGAATATGGTCAATGTCCTCATAATTACAGTTACAAAGTTGGAAGATCCAAGGGCCCTCCCACCCTTTTTTCTGAAGTGAGCCCCAAGTGAGTACCTTGTGATTTGCATCCAACCATAGAAAAATATTTATTTTTAGTTGAATCTTCCATTTCCATAGCTTTTTGGTCCATCCGTTGATGAGTGGGAAGTCCATAGAAGTTATGAGTGTTTTGTAGATGTTCTTGACAGATATGTTGCTGGAGGAGTCACCCCTAGTCCACACCAGGGAATCTGTCGTATTCCTTAGTAAAAATCAAGCACCTCTTAAAGTCGTGCAGAAGGAGTGCCAGTATGTTGCTAATTCTCCCATGAGGCCGAGCACATCATTGTTTATCCAAAGTTATAGAAAGGAACCCACACTGGAGGGATCGCTCAGGCATGCTAACAATGTGAGATGTTTATTGTTCAGATGTGAAATCAGGGAGGCCGAGAGGAGGGAATGGTCCTCCAAACCAATTAACTTGTCTCTGCCAATAGAGATCTAATGACCCGATCTTGTAATCCATTGTAGCCAGTGAAGAATGACAAGGAGGTTTCTCGTGAGACTTGACCAAAAACTGGAAACCACACTTAGCTTGTGGGAAGCATTCTGTAACCAATCGATCACCATGGAGTTTTTTAAGTATTTTTCCAGAATAATGTCATGCCATAAGCCTGTGTGAGTTAAGGAACACCAAAGTGTGTTGGAAAGAAGAGCCGAGTTGAATAGAGGAAGGTTTCAAAGCCCCCAACCTCCCCGATTCTTTGTCTCAGAAAAAAGGTCCCATCTACAGAGATGTAATTGGTGTTTATCGGTGTTTCCTTTCCAAAAAAATTGAACATTGATTTATGGATTTGACTTAGAATTTTGCGCGGGATATGCTCCATGGACATCTAGAAGACCGATTGGATTTCTAGCATAGCTTTTACCAATATAAATTGACCTCCTAGTGATAGCCAATTGTTACACCATATCCCAATTTTCTTTTCCATGTTTTCCACTAGCCAACACCAGTCAACAATTTTTGAGGCACCTGGTTTTAAATAGTATATGAGATACTTGAAGCCTGAGTTTAGTCCGACAAAGGAGAAAGGGGTAGCCAATTTGAAAGGAATGATTTCTGCCTCTTCTAGACCCCAGTAGTGAAGAATTGTTTTAGTAATGTTTATCCTCAGCCTAGAAACCAAACAAAATAACTCAAGGATCCCAGATATTGTTGTCCACTCTGTGAGATTCGCCTTTGAAAAAATTAGTACATCGTCTACAAATAGAATATGCACAATGTTTACAAGTTTAGAAACCTTTATACCTGATATTTTTCCCTCCGAGGTGCTCTTTTTAAACATTATATTGAGTCCCTCCATGATCAGAATAAATAAATACATGGAAAGAGGGCATCCCTAATGAAGCCCCCTACCACTCTTGAAATAGTTCGTCGCCTCACCATTTATCAAGACAACAAAACTAGAGCTAGTAACACAGCTCATGATCTAGTCAATCAAGTGGAGTCCAAAACCTACTATGAGTAAATTCATTCTTATGTACTCCGAATCTATACTATCATAGGCTTTCTTTAAATCCAGTTTCATCACCAGAGACTTTATGGTTTTTTTTTTATGCTATGTAGACTTTCATGGGCTGCTCCAATAGCATCCTGAATTCTCCTGCCTTGAAGGAACCCTAATGGTTCACCTGAGAGGCATCTTGACAGGATCGGCTTGATCCTATTTGCAATGACTTTTGCAATCACCTTGTAAACAAGATTGCATAAGGATATTGGTTGGAAGTCTTCAAATGAGACAGGCTTGTTTGAATTTGGAATAAGTGCCAGAAAGATTGAATTTATACCCCCACAAAGGTGGCGTTTCCTCCTCGAGTAATCCACCATTTCAAGTAAATCATCACCCACAAGATCAAAGAAGAAGGAAAAATATTTGACCGGCCATCTGCCAGGGCTCGGTCTCTTTTCTTTTTTGAAAATTGTTAAGACTGTTTTTAATTCCTCCAAAGTAACTGGTTTGTATAGGGTTTATGCTTCCTCCTCGTCAACCATTTTCGGATAGAGACTTGTAATGATGACCATGTTGAATAAATTAATCCTTTCTTTTGTGTTAAGGAAATTTTTTTAATAGTTGACTACCTCCACCTTAATTTCTCCTTGATTTGATAAGTGGACACCACTATCATTTATAATTTCCCACACATGTTTCCTATTCCTGTTAAAACTAGCCAGCCTGTGGAAATATTTGGTGTTTCTATCACCACTAGATATCCAAGAAGTCCTGCTTATAACTCTCCAAATCTCCTCCTCACCCCAAAGAAGAGTATTTTTGTTATATTCCAGTTCGCACAGATGATTTTCCTCCTCCAGAGACAAGTGATTATCAACACTTTTTGTTAAATATTGTTTGATCTCCATTTCCAAGTTAACCATGAGAGCCTTCTCACAAGCCTTAAGTTCTTTGTTCCAGATTTTTGTTTTAGTTTTTAACTCTTCGAATTTCCAAACAAGACATTGTTGTTTATCACCCTCCAATAGAAATCGAGGGTCATTCCAGACAAGATGGACCAGATTAAAAAAAGTTAAATCCTGCAACCAAAGAACATTGAATTTGAAAGGGAAATCCTTGAAGAACGACGAGGTCTCTAATTCAATAAGGATCGGAGGATGGTCTGAAACATAGGGATACTCCACCCATGACCAGGATAAGCCTGTAGTCGACAAAATACCTTCAGAAATTAAACACCTGTCAAGTCTTCTAGCAATAACATCATGACCATATCTGTCGTTATGCTCGGTTGGGACCAATTTTGTTGGCTTAATATCAATCAACTTGTTGGATAGAAAAAAATCCCTATAGAAATATATAGTTTGACCAGGAACAAAGGAGCCTCCCCAGTTCTCCTTAGTGTATAAGATGATATTTAGGTCTCCCACCAAAACTAAGTTGTTGATAGAAAGAATGCCGCTACAAGCCAAAGTACTCTAGAAATTATTTCTATCTTGACATGACCCATACACATTTAGTAGGTCAATCTCTATCTGAGTAGAAATACATTTAATCGTTAGAAGAATCCCCCTGACAGTGAGGTAAGAGACCAGACCATATAGATTCGGATCCTAGGAGGCAAGTAAACCTCCAAAATTCCCTAAGGAATTAACAGCAGTATTCACCCAAGTGGGTCGAAGAAGATGTATAAAATACCTATCTTTTTGTTCAGTAGAGAGAATCTCTTGAAGAAATACTATGTCAGGACCAGTTCTTTCCAGAAGTCTACGGAAGGAGGCAAATTTGAGGGTGCCTCCAATTCCACGAATATTCAATGAGAGCAGTAACATCACTTTACCCTGGCACGGGCCTTCATTTCTCTAAGGTGCCCACTGTCCGGAGAAGGAAGAACTATATCATCAGTCTGTTTGATGTGGCTCAATAAATTCTTACGAGAGCTCCAGGTTTTGATAGGAGAAAGTTCTGCTCCAATACCACGAGACCAAGCAAAGGCCTTACCCTCTTTTCTAGGAGCACTTGAAGAAGAAGAACCGATTTCAGCATTAGAGACAATGGTAGCCTTCCCTAGATAGATTGGCAAAGGCACGCGATCAAGGGGGTTCTTCAAACAGGGTAATAAGGTATCAAGCACAACACTAAGGTTTATGTCTGCCTCCTCAACCTCACTAAATCCTAGCGCATTCAGAGGACAGTGTATAGTGTCAGGAGGAACTAAAGAAGGGCATGGGTGTCTAAGTGGAGGACTAATCGAGGAAATGCTCAAAGGAGGGGGATGGGAGAACAACTGGGAGTCTGCAGGAGTGTAATCCTCCATGGGAAAACTACTAGAAAGAGATTTTGGAGGGATGCAAGGATCATGAGAAGGAGGCGGATTATGGGTAATGGGTTTAGAAGGGTCCTCATCATTCCCAATGTGACAAGAAGTCAAATAAGTAAACGAAGATAACCAAACAGAGTTATTTAAAGTCTCATTTTCCCAAACAGAAAGAAAGTGATAAAGGGATGGGCATAAAATTTGTAATTTACTAGTTAGCATAGTAGAAGTCTTTTGTTCCATGGTATCATTGACTTCTCAAGAGAAACATTTGTTTCCCATAGAAACATTTGTTTCCCATAGAAACATCTTCATCCATGTACTCAGGTGGATTCCTTTGTAAGTCTTATTCTTCCGAGGAGACATCCTCATCCTTCCCAGTACAGTCATGTCGAAGGTGCCCTGTTCGACGACAAATATTGAAACGGAAGGGAAACCCAAAATAGTCGAGTGACTGATCAATCTTATGCCCATGCCACTCAATCTCAATAGTTTTAGGTAAACCACAGTGAACCATTTCTACTAAGAATCTACCCATTTTCCTCACAAGAGCAGTGAGAGAATTTGTATCCAGAGAAATAAAAGTCCCAAGGGAGTCTTTGATGGCTCGCAAAGCTCCTTCATTCCATAGGTACAAAGGGAGACCCGGTAAAAGAACCCATAGATGCCTAAACTGAAAGTAATCTTTATCTGGATTAAAAGAAATCCTCCATCGTTTTAACATTATCCTAGTGCCTCCAAACACCCACAACGAGCTTAGTAAAAGGGTGGCATTCTCCGAAGAGTTACATACAAATCCAAGCCATACTTTGCTAAGATAGATAACCTCAGGAGAATACCTAATGAGAGGTAGCCATTTAGTCTTTATCCAGTCCTCCAGAGAATCTTTACTAAGAAAACTGTAAGAAACCTTGTCGACCAGACCACAAAGCGTCAGTCTGCAGGTTTCTTCTAAACCTACATGATTCCCTAACACCATTCTTTTTTCCTTCTTGTTTTCTTTCCACTGCTTTCTTCGATAGTTGATGGGAGGCTTTATGCTAGGAGGAATTATTTTTCCTCCTTAAGTAGAGGAACCATTAGAAACTCTTGGAGTATCAGTCGTTAGAGGTCCAGAGCCTGGGATACTAGGAGAAAATAAGTCAGTAGAGAGGGTTCTTGTGATATGTAGAGGAAAGGACGAGAAGCGACCAGAAGCTTCAGTAGGAACGTCTATTTTACTAGACAATGTCGGGTGAATCAAAGGCCCACTCCCCAAGTCGTCATCCTGGTCGAATAACCCCACTTGTTTCCATGTAACCTCATCCCCTGGGCTCATGAGAGTCTTAATGTTTTTTTCCAAGTCTTTTAAGTGGACGAAACCCATTATTCCACCAGAAAAGAGCTACTACGAAACTAACAAAGCACTAACAATGCTTAGAACCCCAGAGGAAGTGGAGTTCCTGTGAATCAAGGAATTAGGCCCACAACAATCAGGGCACTAGCGACAAGAAGAATAGGGGGAAGGTCAAAATAGAGGAAACGAGGTTGTAGATAAAGGAAAGGGTCAATAAAGAAAGATACCTGAGGCCAAAAAATCCAAAAACTATTACAGACCCGCTACAGTCAAGGTGCAAGAGACAACGAGGTTGTAGAAAAAAAAGAAAAGGTCAAACAATGATAGTTGCTCGAATCCATACAAACCAAACGTTTATAGTCGGGCTCCAGATTTGAAAATATTGTATCCCGCCTGAAACTCCCTCATCTTCATCTTCATCCAAAGAATGAAAGAGTGTGTACACGAATTCATTTTCGGTGTTAAAATCAATCTATTTACTTCCACCCAAAGAGTCCATTCTCTCTCATATTGTGAAAAGGTCTCTGCAACTTAGTTCCACCCACCGCCTTTTGGTTTTTGGTTTTCACTTAAATTCATTTAGCTTGATAATTTACAATATCTCACAATTGAAATAAATATAAAGGATTAGTTTCCTTTGTATCATTTCTTCAATTAATTAATGAACTTGATCTTTTTTCATAGTGATACTAAAATCAATATAGAGTATTAATTTAGTTAACATCATTTCCTCAATTAATTAATGCAAAGAATCATTTTTCATAGTATTATCACTGAAATAACCCTATTGTTTTTATGTTATATCATTGTTAAAATGAACACAACTACCTGATTATGCTAAATCATCTTTCATTGTATCATCACTTAAATCAGTGCATATTTTTTTGCATTATGTCATTATTGAAATTGATGCAACTAATTGCTCTAAATAATTTATCATTGTGTCATCAATAAAATCAATTCATTGCAATGTTTTGCATTATGTTATTATTCAAGTCAAAGAAACTAATTGCTCTAAATGATTTTTGAATGTTTTTTTTTATATCATTGTTGAAATCATTCAGACTCTCTTACTTCTCTAAATCAATTTTTTAATATCATAACTAAAATCAATACGCCCTATTGTTTTTTGTACTTTATTGTTTTATGTTTTATCAATGCTAAAATGAATATGATTATGCTAAATTATTTTTCATTGTATCATCACTTAAATGAATGCACGTTGTTTTACATTATGTTATTATTGAAATCAATGCAACTAATTGCTCTAAATCATTTATCAATGTGGCATCACTAAAATCAATGCATTGTATTTTTTTGCATTAATCCATTATTGAAATCATAGCAACTAATTGCTCTAAATTAAATGCATCATATTGTTTTGTGTTATGTAATTTCCGAAATCATTTAACTCCATTATTTCTCTAAATCATATTTTTAATATCATCACTAAAATCAATATGTCCTATTGTTTTGTGTTATATCATTTCTCAAAACAATGTAGTTATTCAATGATTGATATTGCATTCTCTTTTGGTCTCCATGATTGGAACATATCAATAGTATAAACCCACACCTCTTGAATTTTGAAACATTATTCATTTTGATAATTGATTAAAGCATAATCATATATCTTAAAACATAATTATATATCTTGAGAATCCTTTCATCCTCTTCATATTAAACTATTATCTCAATAATTTATATTTAATCCCAATATATTTGATATTTTACTTTTGAAACAATTAGAAAATGGATGGATGTCCAAAACTAGACTATTGCCATATTAGACTCATTTAAAATTAATCTTATATAGTTGTCTGATACATAATAAATATGCTCTAAATTTGAAGTCTCCAAGCAATCAAAATATTCTCGAAATTAGCAACTAAGATAAGGTTTGTCATGTAACATAAATTTGATATTGATTTAGATTTAATATTCATCTTAAAAATTATTTAGAAATATTATTGAAATTTGAAATAATTATTCAAAATACCATACCCTTATTTTTGTTGTCTTTATAGTTAGTTATTTCTTTCAAAAACATATCAACATAATAAAACCAGTTCCCAAAAACAAACCCTAATTCAAAAA
>JASDQU010815709.1:53375-68209 GCA_032191745.1 Picea mariana
TCATACATGCCATTCACCTTTACTACTAGTCTACAACTTGGGAAACCAAACCAATAAAAAAGGTAAAGTTTAGCAGACCATACTGTACAAGAGTTTTTAGTTCTAAAAAAAATGCTTATTTCCTTCTTGCTACTGGCCCTTGGCCCAAATCTTCTAAGATAATTCATAGCCAACAAAAATAAAATTGGAAACTAGAACCAAGAATCAGGGACCTGGTGGAATAACCGACCCATCTTGAGTTTGATTCAGGGATGAATTTGTTGTGTTGTGTGGGGATTTGGGGTCACCATTATTATTGGTAGAGGAAGACAGGTTAATACTTCATGTATCATCAGTTGAATACCATCAAGCTAAAGTTGCATTATGTTCAGAGCCTCTTCCCTTATCTATAACATTTTTCCTAGGAGGTTCTTAATGTGCCAGTGGAGTTTGATTGTTTTCCAATACTTTGTATCCTTTTCCCTTGATGTTCCTGCATCTAGAACCCAACGAAATGTGGCTTCTTCCACCTTCTTCTCCATTTGTGTGGTTCCTTCCTACTGGATGTCTATCTTTACTTCCTCTAGATGATATTGAAACCTTGATGGAATTAAGGTATAGAAGGAGTGAATTGTGGTGAAGGATTCACGTTGAAGTCTTGAAGACAAGGGTTCAATTTTGGGTTGGTGAGAGGACAAGGATAGGGGAGAGTGTTCTCCTCGACGATAACCATGGGGATAACCTATTCATGCTTCTATTGTAACCCAAATCCCCCTTCACAGTCTATTCCAAAGATGTTGGCGATTTGACTATGAGAGGGTCTCAGGCCCCCCTTCTATCTGGAGTTATATGTGTGTTTCCACTTCCCTTAGCTTCTTCTACATGGAGTTGCTACTTTGCCACCTTGCATTCTTTACAATTTTTTTTTTACTAAGACCTCTTTCCATCGAACGATTATTAATGCGGTCCTTCCTCATTTCCTTCTCATTTAACTTGATGTTATGACTGAGGATCCAACCCCCCTTTGTCTCATGCCTTTGACCTTCATTTCCATGTGATGACATCTGGTTCACAGCATGTGGGATCTTGAGAGAAGGGTTTGTGATCCCCTCCCCATTTTAAGCATCAGATGAAGTGTCTAAGTCATGCTGAGGAGACATACAATTTTTGATCACAACAAGTGGTTAAATTTGATGATTTGATGGGTATTTACCCATATTTTTCATTTTAATGGTCAAATACCGAAAAAATTTAAATTTACACTTCCCTTCACTTAATTTTTTATATGTCAATTTGATGGGAAAATCAAAAACAATTTTGTATCCACACACACACACACACACACACACACACACACACACATATATATATATAATAACAATATATATTATAATATATAATAGAATATAATAACAATTTCCTAAATTTGAATGCATATTTTTGTGTAAAGAATACATAACACAAGTTATAAATTCAATATCAGAGTCCATGCATAGTATATATGCATAGTATATGTTACAAATTCTATAGCAATGGATGTTGCAACTTGCAAGTTGTATTCATAACACATTCCATAAGTTACAAATATTATAGCACATGCACCACTTGTATGCTCACAACTTATCACAGGGATTCTTTGGAAATTGGACAGTATCACATATGGAAGAAAATATCAAGGATTTGGAAACTCTGCCCAAAACCTGCATGCAACTATCCAGAGAGGTAAAGCTCATTAATATTAAATTGCAATTGCAATGATGGAAATTGTCTTCATTTGGATGAAGCTAGAAAATACCTTCTTGCAGACTTATTTTCTCATTAAATTTGGTTTTTGAGAATCCACATTTAAATACCTTCTCACCTATGTTTTTAATGTCTTCCTAAATCTTGATTATAAGAATAAACATGGGTGTGTTCGGCTCTATTTTATTTCATTTTAGAAAACCTTAGTAGTTTCTATTTAAAAAAACAAATTCAAAATAATTCAGTAATATTTCTTATTTTATTATATTAATAACCATAGTTATTTCAAATTTTGGAGAAATTTTATTATTATTTTTACAACAACCATTCATAACTACTTTTTCCCTTTTCCCTCTTATTTGGTGATTTTCAAAATTGAATTTGTGTACAAGCTGCTATATCAAAGTAATTAGTTAAGCCTCTTGTATTCCATGTGAAACAATTTGATGATGTTATGTTAAATGCAATTTCATATTAATTTTATGTTGTGCATGGGATGCTTTTGTATTTACAATAAATTTGAACAAAAACACATATAACACATACTGACAAATTTATATTGTGCCAAAAATAGATATAAATTATTATCAAATCAAAATATTCACTTAGAATACTATATTTGGTATAATATTTGAATCCTTAAAAAATACTCTATGACAACCATCATCTATCATGGTCAACCATACTTGAATAAAATCAACCATTAATAGCAATTTTCAACCATAGTCAAACTTATTATAAATATGATCATCTATAACCAATGACTGATAACCATGGTCAAAATCATTAACATGGTTAATCATTCTCAACATGTTCAACCATAATCAACATGGTTGACCAAAGTCAATCATAATCAACCAAAGTCAATTGTTGTTAACAATAGTCCCCAAGGTAACCCATAATCAACTAAGGTGAATCATATGAATGATCGTAATCATGGACAATTATCATCTACCATGGTTAGCATCGTCAAGCAATGTCAACTTTTGTCAACCATTATCACCATGGTCGACTATAGTCAATCGTAATTAATATGGTCAACCATAGTCAACCATATTCAACCACGGCCTACATGGTCAACTATAGTCAATTTATCTTCAACCATAGACAACCATAGTAAACCACAATCAACAAGAGTAAACATAGTGAACTATGAGTAATTATAGTAAACTATGGTCAATGATAGTAAACTACAGTAGTCATGTAGGTGAAACAACTCAAGCATAAGCAATGATGGTCAACAATAGGAAACCATAATCAACATTGTCAACCATAGTAAATTATTGCACCACATGGTCAATGATACTCAACTATAGTGTATGTTATAGTGGCATGGTCAACCACAATCCACTATTGTCAACTATGGCCCATTACACTTTGCTATGGTCAACCACTACTAATGATGGTTAACTAGAATCTCTTTACTCAATTAATGTTAGTAAATGGATTGTGCTTAAAAATGAAAATATTTATTTAAATATGGTTAAATCTTAGTAGACCATCATCATCCACAACTAGCAATCAATTATTATTCTCATAGTTGTCAATATGCTCAACCATTATAAAGTATAATCAACTATGTCTAATTATTTAAACTATGTCAAATCATCCTCCACCATGATTTCCCATAGTATCCATTGAACCACAATTCACTATAATTTACCATTATAGCCATTATTTAGCTAATGTCAATCATAGTCGATCATAGTCAAGAGTGACAAACTTGGCATAGTTGACTATAGTAAAATTTACTATATACATTGTAAATACAATTCATTTACTATATACATTGTAAATACAATATAATTTAGATTATTCAAAGCCTTCGATAAATCTAGCCCCACACCATGAAAGCAAGAAGTAAAAAGGCGAGCGACGACATGTCGCGTATGGAGATGGGCCAATCGACTCCGGCTGCTGTGCTTCATTTCCCTGCTCAACATCAACTGCGGTGATAAGGCAGCCGCAATGGGGGCAAGGGCATTTCATGTTCAACCCCTGGGGTATGTTGAAGATGTGCTGACAGGGCATCTGACGTACGAGCCCTACCAATTCAGAGTTTTCCATCGCCGGCCTTTGCTCGAGCTGGTCACCGGCCGCAGTTAGGAGATGACAAACAGGGCACAAGAACTTCGTTTCCAACAACGGCAGAATGCAGTGGGAGTGGAAAATATGCTGACATGGCATCTGACGTGCCACTCCTCCGAGTTGAAATTCCTCCCCACAAATAGCGCACTCTGAAGGGAGATGCCCTCTTGAAATGGTGACTGCGTACAATGTAGCCATGACTGCGTTGAAGTTTTCAATCGATAATTATTCCAATCAACTGAAGTTTTCAAACTTTCCTCGCGTACTCGAGCAAGCAATGTAAGATTAATTTGTGATCAAATATCAATCAAACGGCATGATGTATATACGTCTACAAATTAATTTTTTGTATATGTTGGGAGGGTTGATATCGGCCAAATTATTCCTTCCTTGCCCTTTGTAATCTCCCTTGTATTATATAGTTTTTAATAATTCGAAGTGAATGGAAAGCGCTCTATTTTATTTTGTATATAAAGACTCTCGGTTTAACATATGGTCATCCATGAGGGAGATTGACTCTCGTAAAAAACATTATTAAGGCCACCCAAGTATATTGGATCCATGTGACTCTCGTAAAAGCATTATTAAGGCCACCCAAGTATATTGGCTCCATGTGATTCTCATAATAAGCATTATTATGGCCACCATAGCACATTGTATGTAAGTTTATTTTTCTTATTTTAAAAAGCAAAATAAAGGACAAATGTATGTATTTAGAAGAGATGAGACCACTATCCTTCCTTTTGGTGAAGTGCTAGAGACTTGTAAATTCAAATATTAGTTTGTTTTTGTTGTTGTTAAATGGATGTCGAGGCTTGGCTTATAACTTTTGACGACCTTTGGCAAAGATCTGATGAGGCATCGATATACGATTTTTATAAAAATTGAAAAATGGAGAAGGTCTCTCAATAAGAATGAAGCCAATAGTTCCATATGTTGGTGATTCCAAGGTAGTGCTTAACTCCTAATAGGAGCACATCTTACATGCCTCAATGGGGATGGATGAAAGGTTAGGCTTGGTACTAATGTGTCTAGATCGGTGGGGAGGAGGCTTTTGTTATAAGAATTGGTCACCCATCTTCATCTCAAGTTAAACATATATTATTTAGCATAAGCAAGTGATAGGAGTACCAAATGACTCTGAAAATTGGAAAGGAATTCAATATAAAAACTAGAATTAAATGGTTAATGGGAAGAGAATTGGGGGCATCACACAAGTTCTTGAAGTTGTAATTATTTAATGTGGAGATGAACAAGTGTTTTTTCCTTAGAAAAAATCAGTGTATTGATATTTCAGAGTAAGAAATCAAATATAGTTTAATTGGCTTCCCAACCCCTGAAACAAAACGGAAATCCCCTCGTCTTCCTAGATAAAACAATCCTTACTTACTTCCCAAATTCAAACAGTTTCATCACTTAAAATTTTACAAACATATCAACCCTTTTTGTCTACTTTATTGCTTCATCATTCAAACAGATTAAAAAAGTGTATGATATTCTTATACATATTCACATTCAAACATCAAGTTCATGAAATAAGTAATCTTTGCATTGTTGATAGTGTGGTATTTCCCTTTGTCCTTAGATCAATTAGTACTCCGTGTTGAACTGTTATTGCCTCTTTAGAAATATTATCTTCCCTATGATTGAATTCTATATAAATATGGATATAAGTGACCTCTTCCATTTCCCCTTTCAACCTATGGATTATGTCTATGACTGGTTGTAAGTGCAATTTATGAAATTTGCTTCTTCCACTTACATAGTCCATAACAAATTTGGAATATCCAAGGATCTAAAACCTCTCTACCTTATGTCCCGCCATTGTTTTCAATAATATCCAAAGGGAAAGTAGTTCTTACCTATTATTTGTTCCCAACCTTCCTCCAAACTTCATAGAAAATACATGTGAACAATTCAAATAGAGTAGGGCTCCTGATTCACCTCGAACTCCTTGGCACACTCCATCAAAATAACCCCAAGGTCGAGTTTGATTTATATAAAGGTCCTGTAAGTACCATGGATGAGCTTGTTTGGTGGGATTTCTTCTTTCTCCAAAGAATAATATCAACTGGTGTGAAAGCTTCTCAATATTGGCTTCCTTATCTTAAAAAGTTGTTTTGTTCCATGTGAGCCAAATCCCCCATATGACATAACATTGGAGAGCCTTGAATTATCTTATAATAGTGTCGTTTATCCAATGTCAAAGCAATATAACACACATAATTTAGTCCACTATTTTTTTATATTGTAAAAAATAAGCATTTCCTTCCAAACCTCAGATTTATAAAGGAACAATGGACAAAGAGACGATACATTGACTAGTTTTAATTTTTACATAAGCAACACCACCCCGACCCATTCCAACCTCACTTCCACCCATTTTCCCAAGTTATTATTTTCTTTTCTAGTTCCATCCATAGGAATATATTGATTTTTAAAGGGCCACCCATCTTCCATGTGACCTTCCACCACCACTTCCCCACAATTTCAACATTTTCACTCATCTTAGATTCATACCCTAGCTTCATTGTCAAGATTCCTGTAGTTTTATTTCTAGACTATCAAATTTCATCCTCTTACTATGAAAGGGAAATAGCACTATGTTTGAGGTCATTTAAATTGAGGTTCCATTCACCTTCTAAATCATTTTGAATCCCCAAATCCTCCACTGATTTCCACCCTTGTAAACATGTACCATATATTATGCCTCTTGAATCATCTGCTAATTTTTTTACCCCTTTGAAGAAGGATTCTTCTTATGGGTCTAGAAATATGAAATATTAACCAACACCCAACCCATGGGTCCTCTCCCACTTTCACCTTGGAACCATTTCCAATTTTCTAGGCTACCCATGGGCCTAAGATCTTGAAAGATATGACTAACACTTTCCACACATTTAAGGCACCTTTTGTGTATTTATGCTCTTGTCTAATCCACTCATCTATAACTATGTTCTCTAAACATGCCTCCCTCATTATGTTTCCCCAAATACCTTGGTTAATCAATAGCCTCCAAAATCTCTTTGCAACTCACACCTGTCCAAACACATGCAAGTTATTTAACTTCCAACGACCATGGTGCTTTTTTTTTGGTTATCCTTACCCACTTGACAATGGGTATGCCCTCATTTTCCTTTCTTCCTGACCACAGGAAATTGTAGCACTTCCTACAGATCCTTTCCAAAATTCATTTTCTCACATGTGCAATTGCAAGCCAATAGACCACTATACTCTCAAGAACCAACTTAACCAATACCATCCTTCCCCCTATCGACAACCATCCATGACCTCCAATACTTAATTCAGTGTTCAAATTTTTTTATTAACCATAATCAATCAACAATTTTGTAATTATTGGTTTTTAACATAAAACCCAAATATGGTACTCCTTTATCAAGTGGCTCAATCTTTAGTGGGAAAATTTGGGCCATCACCCTCTTCAAATGATCACTTAATTCATTATACAAGAGGCGGGACCTACTTGTATTGACTTCCAATCCTATTAAATTGAAAAAGGTATCAAGGATTTCTTTAAAGAACTTAAATTCCCATGAAGTTCCCCTACCGAAAATGAGAATGTTGTCAACAAATATCAAGTGTGGGAGCTATATATCTACAATTTTCAGTCCTTTTATTTGAACATCTCACTTTGCTTCATGTATCAATCTTCTCAAAGCTTCGACTACTATTAGAAATAGAAAGGGTAACAGGGGGTACCCTTGTCTGAGTCCCTGAAAATCCTTAAAGAAATCTAAAGGTGATACATTTATCAAGACTGTGAAATTTGCAGAATCCAAACACCCCATGATCCAATTCATATATTGAAGTTTCAAACCTTTTTGGAAGAGCACAAACGTCAAAAAATTCCAGCTAACGTTATTGTAATCCTTAGAAAAATCGATTTTCATGGCCACCGCTAAAAACGTATCTCCTTTAATTGTATGGAACCCCTCTTGAGCCATTACCAATGTTTCATATATATGTCTATTGGAAAGAAAACCAAATTTTTCCTTATAAATTGAGTTAGATAGAGCTTCCTTGAGTTTATTCTCTATAATATTTGAAATAATATTGTAAACAAGATTGCAGAGTGAATTAATCATCCTAAAATATTCAAACGTAACAATATTATTCTTTTTAGTTATCAAAGAAATGAATGTAGCATTAATATCCCCTAATACTTTACCTGAGGCCTTTGAATCCTTAATGAACCTTAGTAGATCATCCTTTATCAGATCATAAAAAAACAAGTAAAATTCGACAATCTGTGCATTTGAACCAGGGCTTTTTTCCTTCTTAAATGTCATCAAAACGTCTTTTAATTCCTTCTTTAATACAACTACTACCAAACCTTCATTAACATCCTCATAAAAAAAAAATGAAAGAAAATTTACCACCCTCATGATCTTGTCAATATTTCTATCTCCATTCTCTCGAAAAAGATCTTCGAAGTGGGATTTTCCTACTATATCTAAGTCCTAGAAGGAGGATACCTTTGATCCATGCAACCTCTCCAATTCCCAAATCATATTAAATTTTTTCTTAAAGGTCACATACTTAACAAAGAAACATGTGTTATTGTCACCATCTTTGAGCCATATAACATGACTCTTGAGCCTCCACTTGGTCTCCTCAATCTCTAATAAAGACCTTTTTTTTTCTTTCTATATTTCTCATAAGACTGGGTTCTATTTCGAAAAACTCCCCAAGTCAAATCAGGAGACACAATCCTACTATAGAAATGAATAACCATAGAGATATTCATGTGTGAGACCATGATATGGTTGGATATAGAAGGGTTATAATGTTATGTGTGTGCTCAATGGTTTCCCATGTATAGATGTTGTTTGGACTGCAACCTATTTGCAAAAATTGAAGAGCACTTAGGAATTAGCTTTCCTCATGCTGTGTATGGGTTGAAGAAGAGGGTATCCAAATATTCAGGAAATATTGGGAAGATATTGGATGATGTATTGAGGCATTGGCTAGACCTTCCAACTCACCATGGTTGACTGCATGCCATAGTTATGTGGTATTATGTAGTCAATGAAAGGATGCATTGTGTAGATATGACCATGGGTATTGGCACATTGATTGTTATTTTATTAGTAATTATTTTTTTGCATTATGAAAATATTGTGGTGCTGAAAATTCATAATGAATGCTAGTGTCGTTCTATTTAATATGAATACTAATTGGAGGTGATCGAATTGTTAGTTGTTATAATTATGAGATCAATTTCTAAGGTGTTGAAAAATGTTACAAGAAATAAAATATTGGTTGATAATTCATGTGTAGATAATGATGTGTTTATTCCAATTAATAGTTGGATTAATGGACGTGAATTAATTTTATTTGTAAAAAATTATGAGGTCACTTTGTGAATTTATGTAATCATTTCCATCAAAATATATCTTGTAGGCGAGATATTGACAATTTTTTTGGCTGAGTGCAAATTGGGAAAATTGCAAGCAGTGTAATATTGGATATGTAAATGATGTAATACCATAAGCCCATAAAGAAGACCAATTCATGTTGTTGCAAGAGCCAAACATTATGAGAAAAAACCTCATTCCTGGGGAATTTTATTTTCCTGTATAAAACAGATTTGGAAATTTATAATTTAAAAAACAATTGTTATGATGTGCTAACAGTTGGTTTGGTTGAGTAAAGGTTGAGTAAATTGCAGGAAGAATGGTCTCAAATATGGAATTTTTGTAAGACCATAAGAAATAATGATATCTAATTCTGCAAAATAAAAACATTATGAGTAGAAAGCTCATGTTTGAAAACTTTAATTTTTTTGTATAAAACCATTTTGGAAATTGGAATTCAAAAATTACTGACAATCTATTTAGTTGCATGTAAATTGAATAAATTGTAGAAATAATGGTATTGGATATGGAATGGATGTAATCCCATAATTAAGACGAATTCCTATTGCTACAAAATCCAAACATTATCAGAAGAAACCCCATGTTTTGAAAAAAATATTTTCCTGTATAAAACAGATTTGAGAAATTAAAAATTATTAGGATATGATAAGAGTTGGTTTGGTTGAGTGAAGGATGAGAAAATTGCAAGAACAATGGCCTTGGGTATGGAACTACGGTGATATGTAATATATATTGAGGCTTGTTAGTGCAAGAACCAAATGAATTATGAGCTGGAAGCTCATGCTTGAAAATTTTATTTTCCTGTATAAAACATATTTGACATTTATGATTGGAAATTGTTATTATGATATATCATGATGAATGTATATGTGTAATATAGATAATATGTTAACTATTAAATATAGAATCTTAAGAAGAAAATCACCAGAAGGAATTCAAACTTAAGGACAAGGAACGAAACAAAGAAATCTAGTGGACTTGTGGCAACTGGAGTTCTCGGGGTAGAAATTCTGACAATTTTTCGTTGAGTGCACTGGAGACTTTAAAAGAAGTGGTACATCCTAAAGGATTGTAGATTAGAGAAGGGGGTATACTTCCTTGGGTTGTTCAAGATGGTGGGGAATGAGATCTTGTTGGTTGTAACTGCAACCATAAATATAAAATTGTAAAATCCTTGTGCATGTTTTGTGTCAGAGAGCCTATGTATGCATGTTTTTAGGCAAGAGTGTCTATGTATATAAGCATTTGGTTGGAATTTATATGTGTATTAAAGGATATAGAGCATAAATTTGTAATATTAAGAGCAATGGTATGGTTTTGTGCACTGAGGATAGTGCCAAAATAAGGAGATGGGGATGTAACACTCGGGTTTTGATCCCTATGACTAGAATGCATTATGTAATTGTGAATTAGGATGGTGAGTTGTTAAAGTTAAAAAGGGGCCAGAGGTGAGTCGTTAAAGTATTACATTAGGATATTCATTTATTTATATCCAATAGAAACATTTTTTTAAATTCATTATAATCATATGTCAAATTTGATGAGGAAAATTATGCAGGGGAGAGTTGTTTTGATTTCCAATTTAGACCAACAATGACTCTTTTTAGTACACTTTTATTTACCTAAGGTTCGATTAAAATGATTCTAGTGGAATATGTAATTATATTCATTTGGATATACCCACTATAAACAAATTTTACAAATACTTTGATTTGATATCTCAAAATTATTGATGAACAGTCTAGGAGCTAGAGTTTAACAATATCATTTTAAGGATAGTACAATCTACATTAAAAGATGATCTCATGAAATATGATTTGTTCCATCACAATTTGATTGTTTCTATAAGATTCGTCTCCCATAGAAAGTATATTTCACTCTCTTATACATAAACTTTCTTGAAATACAAATTAAATGCAAGTCCACAAATTTCTCATGTGGTTAGAACCATTTGCTAATAATTAGAAATTAAAAATAAGCTCATAAATAACTAAAAGATCTTTGATAACAACTCAAAACTAATATTATCAATAGTTCCAATATTATTTATATATATAATATAATTGACTAGTGATCCAAAATCCACGGTATATCATTGGTGGTTGAAGAGGAATTTGAATTGTTGACCATACAGATTTGGAGCAAGAGATAATAATTGTAGAAGTGGTAAATTATTGATATCTCTTGTTGAACATATTGTAATGATGTCAATTATTGTATTGACTACAAGAGTAAAGAAGTATAGTATAGAATAATATATGGTTGAAAGAACATCACATAATCGATGGTTGACAGAACAATGCATTGTTTACAGACTAGCGTAGTGATAGAACAACACAATATTCGATGGAACAACATAGTATTTTATAGAACATCATAGTAAGATTTCTATTGAAGAACAAATCGACGGCTTTGTAGTCTATCCAAGTTACACAGTTGATCATGACCATCAACTATAATTCTCAAAGTCTTCGTTTGTATTTTAATACTACATGGACTAGATTAGACCTATATCCATATCGACGACCAACATCAACATCCATTCAAAATATGAAGAATCAACAAAAGATTTCAGAGTTAAGCCTTTGGAGTCAAGAGGATCCAACAATGAAGAATACTCCAATGAAGGTACAGTGACGAACGACGAAGATTTATTTAGAGTAAGAAGTTGATGCAAGGATTAAGACACATGTCATTGGATAGTTCTAATAATTTGGGGTAATATTGAAGGATACTTCGACAAAGAAAACCAATGGTCCAGATGAGTTCGGATTATCTAGGAAAATGGCTATGAAAGTGACACATGGAATAACTATATTATCTTTCAGAGTGATCAATTCAGAGTCCATTTTAGGGAGTTTGCTACAACACTCTGATAGAAATAGGATCGAAGAATCTTCCTCTTAGATACCATGCATTTGACATTAATAAGAACTAGGGAAGTTCCACCACTCTGAATCCAGGAAATCGAAGAATATTCTATGAAAATTAGAAATCGACATGTGGCAGTTGACATAGACCAGGACATGTGGCATCAACGAATGAGAAGTGCACACATGGAAGATATGTACAAATATCTAATGAAGACTTGGTGCAGTGGAAACAAAGGATAATGAAAGTAGATATTGATCAATTGATAGTGGACATTGTTCAGTCATTTGGATTTTGAAAAGGTCATGGAATATAGCCCATAAGAGTCTGAGTGTTATAATTCTCAGGTATCAAGACACTTTGAAAATAAAACTTTGATGGCTTTGAGAAGAATTAAGCCTCGATACTGGTAAGTGTTTGTTCACAATGAAAGGTCACCTAAAACTTATCCTTAGACTCAATCACTTGGGTTGTTAGTGCCAGGGTGTTTCAGAGCCCGATATCAAGGAAATGATCAATGGATGAGATCAAGTCAAGACCAAATCTAACGATGGATGTGTATTGAGGATCCAAGTGTTTGACAATTGTGGTGATCATGGTCACAGATCGATGATGGAAATTAAATAGAAACCTTGATCGAACGGTGGATGAGTTTTTAGGTCCCAGAGGTTTGATAGGAACTCAAATTGTCCCAATAAACACAATCCCATATAGATGGATAAGATAAAATGAAAAATTATTGGATGGATTTTGAGCATAAAAAATGTGTTATGAGCAGGATGTATGAAATTAAAGTGTTAGGGCCCATTTTTAGGAAGACGCGGAGGGAATTGAATTTGACTTGATGAACATGACTTCGTATGTGGAAAAATGGTTGAGTACATGAGCTCTATAAATAATGATCCCTTGGTTGAGCTAGTGTGAGAGAGTGGGGTGGAATTAAGTGCATCTAACATAGAGAGGAATCAGAGAAGAGTTCATATCTAATGAACTTCGTGAAGAAGAAGAGTGAATATTTTGTGAAGAGATTTATTGTGGTTTATGATCGATGTCAGGTAGAATTGTTTTGAAATAATTTTTTAGATCATCTAGGTTGATTCTGAGAGAGGACCGGTTTCCTTTTTGTAGGTTGGTGTCCATCTCCAAGTCGGTTCTCAATGTGTAGGTTGGTGCCTATAGAGGATTGGTGTCCTCACAGAAAATTATTTGTCCACAAATTGACATTTATCTATAAAACACCTTCAAGATTTTTACTTCTACATATGTAATGTGTATATTATGATGAGTATATTTATTATATGAATGCTTGATAAATGATAATATTCTTAAATCAGTGTAAAACAAAAGAGTTAAAAGTGCGCAGTACTGATTCACCACCCCCCTCTCAATACTATTAATATTCCAAAAATTGGAATCAGAGTGGGTTCCTTCAGTAATAGTATAACCAATGGAAGGTAGATCCTAGCAGGTCACATGGAGAAATAGGAAACATTATCTTTAATCCAATCTCCATACTTTGATGGAACAAATTATGGCTTCTGGAAAATCAAAATGAGGGTGTATTTTCAATCATTGGGGTATGATGTCTAAGAATCAATTAAGAATGGTTATGAAACCCTAGAAAATATGCTCTTTGATATAGGTGCAAAGAATCTCAGTGACAATAATGCAAAGGACTTGAATGCAGTTTTGGAATGGTTATCAAAATCATAATTCACCAAAGTTATGCATTGTAAATCAGCAAAGGAGATGTGGGATAAACTACAAAGCACCCATGAACGAGATGATAAATTCAAGAAAGAAAAGCTACAAATTCATAGGAGTAAATTAGAAACCCTGAATCTGAATGAAGAAGAAAAAATTGTAGAATACATTTTACATTTAGATGAAATTGTAAACATCATTAGAGGTTTGGGGGAAACTATTGATGAGAAATTCATTGCACAGAAAGTACTTAGGTCACTTCCTATGAGATTCAATCCTAAGATATCAACTCTTGAATACAGAAAAGAATTGGGCAAGATGATAATGGATGGATTGCATGGAATTATTAGCCTATGAGATGCGAATAGGACAAGAAGAAGTACCTAAAAGAGAAGTAGCATTAAAATCCTCAAAGAATACCAACAAAAGAAAGAAAGATCAAGTGATAGCTCAAATGACAATTTTGATGTAGAAGAAGCCAACTTTGTGAGAAGGCTCCAAAGAGGAACCATAAAATATAAGGGTAAGATTCCTTTTAAATGTTTTAATTGTGGTGAATTAGGACACTTTGCTGCGAAATTCCATAATAATAAAACTAGGGACAACAAATACAAGGATAATTTTAACTCTTACAAAAGAAGAAAGGGTAAAACTAAAAGAAAAAAATACTTCTAGAAGAAAAAGCAGAATCACTATTCCAAAGAGGAGGAATACTCATCTTTTCAAAGTGATGAATAAATTAAAGGAGATGTTCTATTCATGGCTCAAGAAACAGAGTCCAATGAAGATGAAGACAATAATTGTGTCCCAAAGATTGGAGAAAATGAAGATGCAGACATTGATCTTGAAGTAGAATTATTATATGCCCTATATGAAATAAAAATGCTCAGAAGAAAGAATAGACAATTGAAGGAAGAATTGCCACACAATTCTAATTTGGTTTCTCAATTAGAAGAACAAAAGAAAATTGAAGAGGAAATAATGAGTCAACTACATAAAAAAGAAAAATATTGTGAGAAATGTGAAAAGGAAAATGTTTCCTTAATGAAG